>CM034154.1:210519569-210664791 GCA_019776745.2 Taxus chinensis
ACATTTCTTTAGAGTTCAAAAAATTTGGAACAATAGAGTGGCCACTTTCAAGGGTAACTCCGACGAGATCAATGAAGAGTTGATTGCCAGAGCCACTAGGCTTTAGATGGAGGGTCCTAAATTTTACAAAAATAAGGTTTTCTACATGGAAGAGGAGAGGAAATTTTTGGAGGGCACCAAAGCCCTTATGCATGTCAAAGCAGGATTTTAGAGAAACTCTCTAGCTCGATCATTTGATGATGTTGGCTTGATCCTTATAAAGTTCATCACTTTGGATGAGAGGTATCAATTTATACAATATTGCCACCTGGTGCTTCTCAATTATTTCCACCACCATGTTTAGGTGAGTTTCCCCTTTTACATTCTCCATTCTCTTGAACACTCCATTAAGATGGTTCATTGAGGATAAAATGTCTTTCCTCTTCACTAGGACGTCATTTTGCTACTCTGTAAACACTTTAAATAGTACAATTCCATTCTCCCTCTCCCTCTTCTGGCTTTGGTGGGGGATCGCTCCTCTCCTCATGAGGTTGGGGCTTCCAAGAAAAGACCCAGAGATGATCCCCCCATAGAAGTTTGCACAATCACGTCGCTAAAGCTGGTGAGGGTGAATTGACTGCTCTTAGTCTTCTCTCCTTTGGTAATACTATTGTTGGGCCTTCTAAAGGAACTGTTTCAAACACTCGTCTTGAGCTCGATCTTCATATGAACGTGATCAATTGGCTTAGAAAGGACATTCGAGCTCTTAAGGACATGGTCAAGGCGTGCAAGCTTGTTGTGGAAAGTGGCAACATGGACAATATGTTTGGGGAAGATCTGTCTAAGAGGATCTCCTTATTGGAGAAAGAGATGGGGTCATTAGAAATAAACAATGTGACCTTGTTTCCCTTTGCAAAGCTGTTTTGGATTTTTTCACTCTTCAAGTTTCTTATGTTAGATATGCTAATGAAGATCATCCCTTAAAGGGGGATTAAAAGGACAAAGGAAAGGTGCTAGGAAAGCTCAAGGTTAGAGACCCTAATGGGGTTTCATACATGAATCTTATTTTAAGGGTCTGGAGAATTTGAAGAAGGATTTTTCTAAAATCCTCAAGTAGTAGTTTATTGTCTTTCTCCCTCCTTTTTGGGTTGTTTTTGAGTCCTGGTTGGGGTGTTTCTACTGCATCTTGGTTGTATTTTTGTTTTACTATGGTTGGTTATATTGCTAAATCTAGGTTTTAGACCCTTTCGTACCTCCCTTTTACCCTTATTAAAAAAAGACAATGCAAAACTTCAAAGGGAAGAAAAGAAAAACATTCAATCCACACATAATACAAATATATATATATTCAATTCTAGTTTTTACCTCTAATTATTCAATTGATAATACCCCCTCTTGTTATATTATTAAAATGAAAATACCCCCTATTTTTTCCATGTACCCTACTTATCCATTTTTCCATTACAATTTTATTTACCCCTTTTTATCTCTACCCTAATATACTAAAGAGAAAATATATCATATCCTCTCAAAGATAGTTTGAAGCCATTCAAGACCTATTACCAATTACTTTATAAATTTTAAGCTTTAATCATTTATCAATAGTTCTTGAAATAATTAAGATTGTGAAATAATATCACTTGTGTTGAAAAGCATACTCAATCGTAGTTTTTTTTTTATATTAAAATTAAACTTCCATGCATATATTAAGATTATAATAGTTTTAGGATTAACTAGTGTCATTTTTTACAAACACATTTGTTGATGTTATCCTTACTACAAACATATTTATTGATGATTTAAACATCTTTGTAATCGTAGTTTTTTTTTAATATTAAAATTAAACTTCCATGCATATATTAAGATTATAATAGTTTTAGGATTAACTAGTGTCATTTTTTACAAACACATTTGTTGATGTTATCCTTACTACAAACATATTTATTGATGATTTAAACATCTTTGTAACAATTAATACAACTCCTAATGAAAATAAACTATAATTGCACTCTTTATCTATTAAAATCTAACAATTAATAGTATACCACAAATTCAATGCATTAGTATTCTCATTTTTCAAATTTGCTACATATTTTCCGATGTAATTGTACTCTTTATCTATTAAAAATATAACAATTAATATTATACCACAAATTCAATGCATTAGTATTCTCATTTTTCAAAATTGCTATATATTTTCAGATGCTAAAATTAGTGTAAGGGATCTTGATGTTGCTCTCTTTAATTTAAGAAAGAAATGAAGAAAAAAAAGTCCAGCAATAGAACCCGTATTTGATAGATGAGGTTAAAACAAAACAAAACAAAAAATAATCTATACATTTTTTTTATTGAATCCGAAAGTATAAATATTTAAGAAAGAAAAGAAGAAAAAGAGTCTGGAAATAGAACCCATATTTTAGATAAGGTTATTTAAATAAGAAAAATAAAATAAAATAAAAAATAATTTACACATTTATTTTATTGAATCGCGGATTATAGAGATTTAAGAGAAGAAAAAGAGCCTGGCAATAGAACCCATATTTGATAGATAATATTAACTTAAGTATATATATATATACCAATATATAATTTATATATACATATATATATAATTATATATATATTGAATAAGAAATTGTAGAGATTTTTAGAAAGAAAAGAAGAAAATGAATCCTGCAATAGAATCCATATTTGATAGGTATGGAACCCCTCTTCGATGAAAAAATAAAAATAAAAAAATAATTTACACCTACTTTTTATTACATCCTAGAAGAAAAGAAGAAAAAGAGTCCTACAATACCTAAAACCTATATTTGATAGAAAAAATAAAATTGAAAACAATTTATACGTGTTGAGATTAACTACACAGAATTCTTAAACAACATTTATTTTTATTAAATCCAAAATTATAAAAAATTAAATACACAAAATTCTTGAAGAATACCTTTTTACACTTTGATACACACCATTAAACTACAACCCAATTAATATTTACAGATAACTTTAAATAAAATAACTGAACTTTCAGACAATGAACTTTCTTCAACAACCGGAAACAGTAAGTTAAACTCCACCAACGGCAGTCATTAATATCCAGGGCAATAATTAGTTGGTGCTGAAATATGTGTGGTGGAACTTGTTGACAGCCCAACTACCCTTTCTATTTCTGCCCATGGAGAAAGAGAGATTGTGAATTGTCTGTGATCGATGGCCATTCCAACTCCTTTTCTATTCCTGCTGTTCACAGTGATGTCTCTCAGGTTTTTATCTTGGTATATAACGTATGAATCTCTTTGGGAAGAGACATCCGAGCAGCTCGGGAGTCTGATGAGGATTTTACCTCTGATAATGCTGCTTTTGATAAGGTTGTTGTCATCCATGGATAGCCCTCCGAGCTTGGGTTTAATGGGGATGGGGAGGAGTTATAATAATAATAATAATGAATCAGGTGGGATCTCATGGAGAGTTGCATTAATGGTGGTTATATTGCTGGTTATGGTCTCTTATCAATCTGTTTTCCATGATCTCTGGCTTCCATTCTGGACTAGGGGTTGAAAATCTTCCACATCCTTGTTTCTTAATTTATGTATTTGCAGATGACATTAAAAAAAAGAAGCACAGATGTATGGAATTGTAGTTTATATTCGTTCTCTCTTTGAGAATCTTGTTTGAATGTGAAATTCCGCAAGAACTTAAATTTCACATATGTCAATAAATAGAATTGTTGATTAACTAATGAAAAATAAGTTTGAAAAATAGTAATTTATGTCTGGGGCTGCAGCCTTGTTTTTAGGTTTAATTGACCTCCTTCTATATACGATCTTGTTTATATCTATAAAAATGTGTTTTTCAATTAAAAACTTAGAAAACAATTTATTTTATTTTTTTTAAAAATTACAAATTTTAAAATCTTTTTTAAAGATATTTTTAATGGATGAACATTGTTATGCATCACATGATGATGAGAGGATACAACTATGAATCATGATAAATGAGCGTGTCCTTAATTGGATCCCATTGCCCTCTGGTTAAAATCAACTTTAATGGCAATGTCTAGTAGTAACCTGGGCCTTGGAAAAGGCCGATGGTCTACTTGGATGTTTCTTGAAACATTATATAGGTGCATGCTCTTTGTCCTAGGTCATCGATATAGATATATTAATAGGGTAGAGGGTTACAGTGAGTGGAAGCTTAAGAATAAAATTGTATATTGAGTGTTAGTGGTATTTAATTATAAATTGAATTAATCTCTCAATTATTATTTGAGGGACATAAACTTGTTATTGTTAAGGGCACTTTGAGGGTAATGATCCACATACAAATGGAGGGTGATTCTCATGTTGTTATTAGTTCAATGGTTCTTGGTATCGAGGTGATTGAATGGATTCACACCCTTCTCAAAGAAGCTTGTATATTAGGCTTTCATTTTATCTCAATGTGTTGTTTTAGGGAATTTATTAGGTCATTTGTTCTATATTAAATGTAGGTTCAATCCTTATGATTGAGACAATACCAAAACCTTGTTATGCAAATGACAATTTATGTGGTCTTTTTTGTTTTTAAATACAAGGAAGTGCACACAATATAAGGTTAATTTGAGTGGGCCCATTCATCACAATACAAGGTTTAGTTGGCCCATTCATCACGAAACACTAATGCAAAATTGTTCCCATGCACTTCAATTATGGTCATAATGACCACCCCTTTAATCCATTCTTCTTTGATCACGTCTTAGACAAGCCTTACCTAATTCATTATTCATGGTTTTATCCTTAGTATTTGTTGTTTGATTTGGGTCATGTGGACAAATGCATTGATAGGGATCCATGGCTTAGAGAATGTTCAAGTGTTTGGATTAAACAAAGTTTACAACCCTTTAAAATCATAGGTTCCCATTTCCTCAATGTTGTTAAGGCTATTCATGGTGATATGGTACTGAAAGAAAGGAAACTCCATGAAAATAGTTTAAGACCATTGCATGCACCACCTACATCGCATAATGATGCATACATGCTTAGCGGTCACAATGAAGGTTTTCCTTGACCGATCCACTTTAATAGAATTATGCACCAAATTATTTCTCATAATAACATGTTGTAATTATTGTATATTATATTAAAAAAACATGAACTTACATAGGCTTGACCAAGTACCAACAATAAAGTGTGAAAAAAAATCAGCAAATGCATGTAGGCTTAAAACTCAACACTGCAATGTTTCCCACAATGGATTTAGAATTTTGCAAACATATATACTTAGAATTAACTTCATCTTCAACTCAACTCAACCAATGTTATTGTGCACGCACGCACACGCGCGCGCGCACGCGCGCACACGCACACACACACACACACAACGTGCACGCGCACACACACAACGCATGCACACACACACACACACACAGCGCGTGCACGCGCGCGCGCGCGTGTTGGCGAGAAAATTTATTGGGTGGACAAACTTGTGGATTTCTTGCCAACGCTCTGGGAATCTAAGTCCTTCTACTTAACCGGTGCAGCTTCTGTATGTGCATGTGCGAGAAAGTGTGGATTTCTGTGGTGGTATTTTGATCGGGGATCCAACAGGGGCACTCCACTGACCCTGCAACAAAGCTAGCAATATCTTGCTAGGGAAGACTTCGTTTGTAGAGTGGGAAAGGGGAGTGAGAAAAGAGGTAGGAGAACTAATGCTGCACGTAGAAAATCAAATTCCGGCACACACATTAGTTAGAAACTTCAACACATGCATTTATGGGGAGAAACAACTTTGCGAATAACAACAAGACCAAATAGAATTTATTGATCACCAAGTATCAAGAAACCCCTTAGTCAAAGAAAACTAGAAACTCCTTCTGCTTATATTGATTTCTCAGATCAAAGTTGTACATAATGTGGGAATGGAAAAAATTTGAGAGGGGAAGAGAGTAGAAGAAAATGGCTATCTCCTTTACTTTCTCTAGGTACAATGCACTCTTGAGTCTACAAGATCAATTGCCAACCCTTTAAAATGGGAGTGGCTTTACAATTTATAGAATAAAATATGAATCTTCATCTACCCCCCAATGCCTTTTCATATGTCCTCGCACAACTTAAAACTTTTCAACTTCCTAGGAAGCATTTAAGTCCCTTTTTATAACATATAGGTGACTTAAAGTTACATTATATTTCTAAAGTCACTATTAAGTGACTTAAAGGCATATCAAAAAGTGCAAACCCCAACGAAGAATTAGAACATTTGAAGGGAGAGGAAGTTGGGGGAGAGGGAAGAGAGAGAAGAGGAGAAGATGTTGCCTGATGAAGTTTGTTGCTCCTTGTTGATGGAAATCTCTGATGTGACGAAGTTATGAATGTCCCATTGTGCCAAAACTGCTCTTTGAGTGTGACTTACTATTTTCGGTAACCCATATACAGAGCTTACTATTTTTAGTAAGTTGTCATTTCCAGTGTTTCTACTCTGAACACTCATTTGGGCTCCCTCATAATCTTCCATGCCCACTGCGTTTGTCTGAACTTCTTTTGATGACGACTTTCCAAACATAACAAGTCTATATAGGAAAACTTACTATTTTTAGAAAGTGTGTTTCTAGTGCTTGATTCGTGAAGGAACATACTTTTTTGGATTTTTCTTGTTGTTACGATCGCACCCCCTGAATTTCACATAGTTTTTCCAACTAGAATTCCTGGAAATAAAATTTGAAATTTTGACCCGGCATTGGCTTTGGGCACGGAGCTGCCATGGCGGCCATTAATGGAGCTCGAAATTTTCAAGTCTGGATTTTGTCTCCATTTGCAATGAAAACAACTCCATTGCGATTTTTTTTTCATTTGGATCTTGTGTGTAATTTTTTAGCTCGTTTCCATTTCCGGAATGATGGGAAATCCAACGAATGTGAGCCGGTGCACGAAGAGAGGGTTTTGTTGGAGCAAATGATTCTGGCACCATTTGACCTCTTTTTTGTTGCATATTTATCACCTAAAAAAATGAGGAAATATTCAAAAGATGACATCATGATTCGACTTGTATCTTGTGAGATATGAAGATTTTTCGATCGAGTGACTTCATGGTTATTTGGCAAAAAACCTTTATTTTCTCCCCGTTCTTCGTCATTTCGCTCAATTTTTATCTAAGACCTGCATATTTTTGTGTATTCATGGTGTGGAGAGTTTATGTGGCCATGGAGGAGCTGGTTCGGAGCAACAATGGTGGACTAGGTGTCTGGACAATCATGCAAGGAGACATGGCAAGTTATGAAGCTGTGGAGGAAACATAAGAGGAAGAAAATGGCTAATTGCTGAATTTAAACTTTCAAAACATGCACATGGAGGGGATGGGTGCATTTTTATGTCCCTAATGTCCTTTACCTCATGGATGTGAGGGACATCAATTTCCATGGTGGTCAAGGCAATGTCATGTGTCCTCGATCTGACGATAGGGGATTTGCTTGAAAAATGCACCTGGGGGCTGAAAGTTGGTCACGTGGGTGTCCAAATGACTCCCCATAAGGTCTGGGCACATTTTTCCATGTCTTATTTCCCCCACCTTAGGTACACAAGGGACATCATTTTCCACGGTGGTCCTGGAGGTGACACGTAGTGCCTGATCCAACGACAAGGAATGGATGCTCCAAAAATGCACCTGATGGCTGAATCTTGGTCACGTAAGTGTCCAAATGACTCCCTATAGGGGATGGGTGAATTTTTCAAGGTCTGATGTCCCCCACCTCAGGTGCATAAGGGACATAAAATTCCACGGTGGTCCTGGAGCTGACACGTGGTGCCCGATTTGACGGTAGGGAATGCATGCTCCAAATAAGCACCTGGGCGCTGAACTATCAAGTCTGGAGGTTATATGAGGGTCCCAGAGGTCACATGGGGGCTGGAAACATTTTCCAAGGGCTTATGTACCTGACCTCAGGGACTTCGGGGACATGAAATCCCACCAGGCTCCTGGTGCTGACACGCGTCCTCTCGAAAAAATGACTAAGTCCTGAATTACCTTTGAGAGGGTAATTTGGAATGAAGATAAATTGAACTCCCGGTGGAATTTCTGGGTAAAATGTTATATGATTCTAACTGGAAATGTCATTTTGAATCCAATTATGGGGTTCTAATGTATTTATTTGACAATATGATCCTTGAACAATCAGAGTTTGTATCTAGAACTCCACTTGTGCCTGGGAAAAACTACCTTCCAATCATATGCACCAAGGTGTTGTGAAAAATATTATTTCACCATCATGTAGATCTTGGAATCCTCTTTCCGAATATGTTTTTTTTACTTCTAACTCCATCTAGAGCTCCCAGAATCTTCTTCTGAAGCCCAACAGTTGTTTTAGGCCTGTGTACAACCTAGGCTTGTGAACCCTGGTTTTAACTCAGACTGCTCCAAGTCTTTCAAAACTTCCCTAAACCTTCCAAAATCATTTCCATGATGTTTTAAGGTCTTCATTTCATCTCCATGTTTAATTTCTCCCTTCTTTTCTGCTCTAGAGAGTTGAATCCAGTCTTAGGAAGGCTAGGGATGGCCCTTCCCTATACTGTTAGAAGATAGTGTCTTTTTAGAAATCCTTAAAATCACCTAGGTGGAATGATTAGAATTTCCTAAATCACCTAGGGGAACAATTTGACAACAAATAGGGGGTGACCAAACTGATGGATTTGAACCAGGGTGTCTTGAAATGATAGGACTTGAAAAATTCGACACTTGGGTATAGTTGTCGTGCTTGAAAATTATCAATTTCCTTGTTGCACATTTGCACGACAACAATATGAATGTAAAAAACCAAAAAATATATTGGAATTTATCTATATACTACCCATTAAGACTCTTTAAAACATGAGAAGTTATAAAGATAAAGTACAACAAACCCATACAAAATAAGTTAGTGTGATCCAAACCTCACTAGGATCATAAATATTCATATTTAGGATTAAACAAAATCAATAAAACCATCGCAATGTCAGTAGACCTTCATGACATTGGTATAATTTTATAACATTGGTAGGCCTTTGTGGCATCAATAGAATTTTTTTATAAGAGCAGTCAATTATATCATTAGAAACTCTATGTGGCATAAGTAGGCATTTGCAACATTGATAGGCCTTCATGACATTTATATATAAACCTTTGTGGCATTGATAGACCTTTTTCAAAATTGTTATAACTTGTGAGACATGCATAAAAAATGTGAAACACGACAATCTACTCTAACTATTTTTGGTTGATACAAGATTTCGTATGAACATGGATGTTATTGCACCATATACTCTAGGTAGAAAAACATGTGAAAATAATGCTCAGATATGTAGGACAAGTTATAAAACCACCTTTTCAACCTTGTAATAAGGTCTTGGTATGTTTATATGTCAATAGGTATTTTTCATATTTCAATTGTTAGAGTTGTTGAGTAAGAAACTAACATTATCCTCCAATAACATCTCCGATTTTTTATAAACTTGTCCATATCTTCTTTTTACTAGATCCATATACCTATGTGAGGTGTCTCTTTCCTTTTACACATATTCCACCCTTAAAATATATATTTGTGCATCATCTATAGATATAATTTTTTTTATCTACCCTTTCCCTTGTGCTACATCCTCCCATACTATTGTGCAGTTTTCCTTTGTTATTCCATCCTCTGCCTTTACTTGTATTATTTTTATTCTTGTGCATGTTCCATCTTTTTTATTCTACCCAAAAATTTGTTATATCATTTCACATGATCTGCCTTCACCATCTTTACGTATAATCATATGATTTTAGTGTGTTCCTTGTATTCACCCCTTAACAGTTTCAAAATGTAAATTTACCATTCCTTTCACACTGTCACTTGATTTTCTCTTCCATCACATGACATCTCTTGTTCAAATCGCCAAGGTTTTCCTAAAAATACATGGCATGCCTCCATCCGTAAGATATTAGACAAAATCTTGTCTAAAAATACAGGCATACATCCATCCGTAAGATATTAGACAAAATCTTGTTTATAAATCTACCAATATTTACTTCACTTTACATTGTTCCCGCACAAAATCAACTTGTACTTATATAGACCAAGTGACTCTATAAGAGTTTGGATGTGACTTGTGATCCAATCCTAACTCTCGCACCATCTCCAAAGGCACCAAATTACCTGTACTTCCACTATCAACTATCACTATGTATCATTTTCCTTTGATCTTGCACCTTGTTCAAGAAATGTGTCATCTTTGTTGGGTAAGTCCATGGAAACGGGGGGCCAAAAGGGGGTCTTAAGTGGACATTTTTTCTGAACAATAAAGAACTTCAACTTGTATGAGTTATTTTAAATAGTTATACTCCAAATTTGAAGATGTTATAAGAACATGAATTGTAGCATTTCGAGTCTAGCTTCTAAACTACTTTTTTTTTATAAAAAAATGGTTAAGTGTAAGTGGGTTAAATATTTAAAATGTCAATAGGTGCTCCTGTTTTTGTAAAACAAACATAGTAGACAGATGGTTGTGCCCCCCCCCCCCCCCCCCCCCCTTTTTTTGAGCACTATTTAGTTTTTTTGAAAACCCTTTGGTGGAAAGATAAATAAGAGCATCTAGTTTGCGATATAATATTTTTAGTCAGTATTTAATTTTTTTTTATGATTTTTCAAGTACAAAGTTTTTCAAAATTAAAAAATAATGGATAGCCGGCCGTGCTCCCCCAACTACCTCAAAAATTACTTCTTTTTTGAATATGTATAGAAGTAGGCCTAGTTTGGGACTGTATATTTTTCCAATTCGGAGAAGTGAAAAAAAAGATCCATAACAAAAATAAGCGTTTACAATCACTAAAAATAGAGGTATAAAAGACATAGTTTGAAATAAATATAAATGGAAACCTTAGAATAGTCAGAAAAATATAAAAAGTATATATTTAGAAAGAGGGTAGTTTTCTTGACATTGTAGGTAAATTTTTAAGAAAGATAGAAAACGTTTTTGTAGGATTTAGCATGGTGGAAGGTGATTTTTTGCATATTTTGTCAAAAAAAGTAGGTTGATATGTTGTTAGAGGTCCAAGGTGCAGGTTTGGGAAACAAATCAATTCCAAGCCTACAAAATCTTGGTTTGAGGGCATAATAAAGGGAACACATATGCGTATGCGTTCCTTAGAGTATAGGCATTATATGTGTTTGTGGAAGACTTTTATTTACAAAAATAAATGTTTAAGTATAGGAAATAATAAAATATAAATAATAATAATAAAATATAAATAATAATAAATGATATAATAAAATATAAATAATAATAATTGATAATATTCTCATTTATTATATAAGAAATTAGGGTCACTCTACACCTTATGGAACTATTCTCATAGCTTCATGAGTCATAGTTTAGGAGATAGTATTTTATGTTCTAATATGGTCACTACATAGGTAATTTTTAGGATTTCAACATTCATCCGAAATCTTTCAGTGTTTAAATTCTATGATTGATGTTTATTTTGGCAATGAATATAGGAGTGTTTACTGACATTTATAGGAGTGTTAAACATGTCAAAATTAGATTTTACAAACCTCACAACTCTTAAAGGAAGAAACAATTTCTCAAATATATGCGCACTCATGAAATTCCCTATAATACATAACAAATCAAAACACATGTCTTGGACATAGTGTCATTGGTGTTTTCATTGATGTCAAGTTGCATTGATGGAAAAGGGAGTCCACGTGACATAAGAGTCAGAATGAGGTGTCAATCATCAAGAAGAATGAAGGTTGATTGGTAGTGCCATGTTTTGGTGTCATGAAGTGTTGCATTGGTGAAGTGCCATGTTGTCTAGGAGTGACTGTATGTTCTTGATGCATGGTTTAAGAAACCAAGGTGTTGTGTATGAGCTCCAGAGGTGGTCAAAGGTTTCTATGGTGTCTAACATGTTAATACATTTGTGTCAAAGGTGTATGTGTGTCCGCAAGGTGATATCAAGATTAGTTTCAATATGGCATGGGTTGAAACAAGCCTAATTAGGCCTAGTCCTAGACCTAGTGCAAGCATGACATGAGGCATGAAGCAAAAAAATCAAAGGTAAGTCAGTGTAAGCATATGAGGGGTATTGTGACATTGTATAGCATGTGTGGAAGGTATACAATATCATGGTTCAAGTGCATATTGCATGGTTAAGGTCCTTTGAAGCAATACATAGAAGACAAGGCAAGAATGCATAGGAAAACTAGGTAGCATGGTGGGTTACAACAGTAAGAAATCATGAATGAGCATTAGAAATCATGGAGGAGGTAATTCCAAAGGTGTGTGAAAGTTTTGAGGTTAGGCACCTGAAGGAAATGCATGAAAACTTATTTTAGGCTCTACCAAGCTATGAAAACACTATTTTCCATCTCGATGGTCAACTTTTAATACTCACCCACACGTGTAACCTCTGCATGGGGACCTGATTCAATCATCAATGTTGAGGTATGGAGTTAAGATTATTTTACAATTGGATTGAGGTAAAATTATGCCCTATCATTCATGAACAATTGTTAAGAAGCCAAGTGGGTTTAAACCTTTGTAAAACCCTAGGCTTGTAGTTTGATGGATAAAATATGAAAGGTTTGGCCATGAAATTACTTGGGAAGGCTAGTATGAAGGTTCATGTATGTAAATAATTCATCAAATCTTATTTTGGTGGTAGTGGAATTCTCCAAGTATGATGATAACCTACAGAAAAACCAAAAGGGGTAACTTCACTGTTTTGAAATTCTTCATGACACTTTAAAACCTTAGAGAACAATGGATGTCTCTAACATGTATAGTATTCATGTAGCTTTCCAATTCCTATTTGTTTTCCTCATAACTCCTTATAGAGCTCTTGGAATCTTCCAGAGAAGTTAGGTTTTACCATTAGAGTATTTTTTCCCTACACCTAGAAAACCCATTGTTGAGCAGATAGTCCTTGAATAATCAAACCTTTTCTAAATCTTCCTAAATTACCTTCAACACTTCCAAGATTCCCCGAAATCACCTCTGGATGCTTAAGATCTTTAATAAACTCTCCTAGATGGTGTTTTATTAGCTCCAGAATGAACAAAATAACTAGAATAGAAATTGAAATTTTTAAAGCATGAAAACTAAGCCCTTAATTGAAAAAAGGGCTTCTTATTTTCTCCACATCCTTCCTCTGGTGATATAGGAACATCATGTTAATAATCAATTTTGGATTTCTTAGGTGACTAGAGGTGTTTTGGGTCCACTTGAGATGGTCATAACTTGTACTAGTAAATTTGGACTCCATAGGAAATAATAGAGAGTTTCCCTCCAAATGTATAATTTGAATATTTGAACTAGCTCTAGGTATGTTATAGGCTTAGGTGTTAAGTGACATAGTCCTCTCAAACTGAGATATTAGATTTGGAGGTTAGAGACTATTTTGTAAAGCATTTTCACATGTAAATATATTGTTTTGGATTGTCTTCTTAGTTATGATGGTGTTCAAGGCTTCATGGAACCCTCACAGTGTCCAAGGAATGTAAAAAATATATAAACGCCTACTTAGACCAGACTATACCATGTTTTATAAGTTTATTAGTATGTAGCATGAACATAATGATTCAATGGAATCCTTGAGTATATTTAAGGGCATTTATCATGAGTATTTGGTTTTGTAAAAGTTAATAAAAGGTAACAAACAATCTAAAGGAGGATTTCTTAAATTAAAAGTGTGTTCACAATCCTAACTATGTATGCCCAATCTTAAGGGCATAAAGTAGAATATTAATTGTAAAAGTTAATACTTATGACTGGTAGAGTCCTTGATAAGAGTGGAAGAAGGTAATAAGAATACCAATAGTTTAAAAATCTCCATTCTAGGTTAGAATAAGAATAAAAGCAAAGGAACATGTAAATACAATTTAGCAATGTTAATGCCTAGTTTGAGGGCTAAGAAGTATGCACTTTTAGAAAAATAGTCTTTATTCCATGTGTTTGAAGTTGGTGGAGTCTCTGAAAATTCGGAGGAAGGCTTAAGGGCATTAAGGAGTCATAAAATTAGGGTATAAGGATAGAGTATTGAGTGGTTAGTAGATAAAGGAAGTAATGTACAATCATGCTTATTTCTTGTGACTGTCAAGACCAACCTTGAGAAATAGTTGTCTTAGGAAATAAAATCATAAGGAAGTTTTATTTATCATTGAGGGATTGGTGTTAGAAAATTCTGAATCATTGAGGAATAGGGGAAAATCATTATAAAAATTTAATCAAGAAGACTTATTGATTGTCCTGCATAGTGCCACAAAGAATCCTAAAGAGAGTAAGGATTTGTATGAAAATCCTTAAGTGAAAGAGGAAGATTTGGGTGATTTGCGTTAGTGATTAGGAGAGGGGTAAAAATAGTGAGATGAGTGAAAAGAATATTTAGTAAAAGTCAAGGTGAAGGTGAAAAAAAAAGTTGATAAGATTGTTTAGAGCTTGAGCAAACAAGGAGTCTTAAAAAGCCAAAAGTTTAAAATTTAGTAAGATGATGGATAAAGGAGTAATGGAGAATTGAGGTGTGATTGAGTAAGGTGTATGGGTGTGTTGACAGGTGGATGTAAGGTTGAAACAAGTGGTAATCCATTGAAACCTTAATTTTGCTTTCAAACTCTAACTAGACCTACTTGAAACAAGGGGAAAGGAGAAAGTTGTACTTTGAGTTGAAGTTATAAAAGAGGATTGCAAGGTACTTTGCATCATCTAGAAAGCATGACATCAGTTCAACCTTTACCTTGGCTCAAAGAAAATTCCTAAGAATATCATTTAGCATGTTTTAGTGTGTAAGGAATAGTGTCTAAGGTGATTGATCAACTCATTTAGTTTTAATGAGAGACTACTTCCTCCCGAAGGCCTAAAAAGGCCATTTTTGGCCATTTTGTAGCAAATTGAACACCCTCAGGAATTTTTTAGAGAAAATATAAAGCATCTAAGGGTGATTTCAGAGAGAATTGAAGATTTCTAAGTAAATTTAGAAAATTTAGGAAATAAAATCTCATTCAAGAGCAATTTGTTTACGATCAGGTTTTCAAGTACAGGGAGTGAAAGCTAAAATGGTGAAATATGACTTCTCTAGATGATTCCAAGAGTTAGGATGAAACAAAATAACCATTGGAAATTTATTAGAATAATATAAAAGGTGGAATAATCAACATTGATTCGAGGCTTAAATAATTCTTGAGGTAATTCAAAACTCTATAGCTGCCCCTCCCTATTCAAAATGAAATAGGACCTAGCTTTTGAGTTACAGGAAGAACTATATTTTTAGAATAGTTTCATTAATCATAAAATGTGATTTGTAGTGTTTCAGTGAATTATGGAGGTCAAGAACATGTAACTCATCCTAAAATTTCATTCAAGGATTCATCCCCTATCTAGAGGAGGAAACCCATTTCCATGAGGATCAACTTGAGAAAAAAAGATGTCCATGTACCATAATCATGCTTCCACCCAGGTGTCATCTTGGTCAATAAATTGAATTGTTATGGATTCATCATGTTCAAAGGTTAAATGTGGAGCTGAAGGAGTGATTTGATGATCATCATATCTTGACCTTATCATTATACCCAAATATCTCCAAAGAACAAGCTAAACTGAGCTAGTCATGCCACCAAGGTATCCAGGACCATCATGTGTGAAGTATTAAGGCATCATTTATCTCCATGAGAGACATATGAGCAAGTACATGTATGAGAACCATATATTGAATCCATGAAAGGATGATTTTAGAGTTAGGGAAATTGAGGGGATGATCTTCATATGGAGCACCCTATTTAGATAAGAATGAGAAATCATCCGAGTTCACTTGGTACTATTCGTAAAAAAGCATTCAACACCTAGTAGTGTGATCACACCTTAAGGAGGAGGAACATTACAATCACCTCCTTTTGGCAATAGGACAAGAATCCCATTCAGGGAGAAATCATGTCTACAAAGTGAGGATCTCATTTCAGTAAGAAGCAGACAAACATCATAGAGTTGATTCATAGCCACTAAAGTGAATTGTGGACCAAATTTAAAAATTAGTACCAATTCAAGAAATGGTAAGGCCAAAATCTAATCCATAAGGTTAAAAAACCTAGAAAACTACTATATGTTTTCCCAAAACAAAGACTGACTACAATATATATGCCCTAAAAGTTTTGGGTCCTTGATGAAATCCTAACAAATGAGTAAGTATTGACCAAATTACACTTTGAAAAAATATCTTCTAGATTATAAATTTTGGAGCTACGGGATCAATTCCATCAGGTGCAGAGTGACCCTAATTCATTATATTTACTAAAATAAATTTAAAGTATTAACATTTATTTTAGTAAATATGCCTCCTTCCCCCTTCCAAAATTCATATAAGACAAAACGCATACACATTCCATAACAATAGAAACATGTAACATTATAAGTGCGTACGAGTTATTTCGTGTATGCATTTTAGGTTTGGAAAATACCAAACTTGACAAACCATAACGCATACGTGTTTTGGCTAATTTCAGGTTTTTTTTTTCTGCTTTTTTGCCCCCCAGATTGGTGCACTTACCCTCTTGTTAAAACTTATCCCTATTTCTCACAAACTTTAAAATTATCCTTACCCTAGCCAATGATTCTCCATCTAATTTAATTGTGTGATTATTTGATGCCACACACTTTTCTTCTTACATGATGTGTGCACTTGTATCCATCCTCTTCCCATCATCTTTGTGTGGATGCAGACATTTGACATTGAAAAAATGTACCAATGAATATTGCACCATTACCCATCCCTATTTAAGATGTGGCTCTCCCTTTTATTTGTTTCTCTTACGAACTGCTTTCATACTCATTACCTTAAAATCTGAGTGTTCTTGATTCTTTGCCACTTCCAATATTCCCCTTATTTATTTGCGCATTTATTTTTCAAGTTAAATTATCTTATCCACTCAAGGAATATTAGTACACATCTTCTATTGTATTCATATTTAATAAGTTGATATAATATTGGATTACCCATTGTAGTCCATTGATATATCATTTTACCTTATCTCAATACATCTCACTATGACCAACTTAGATCATGATCATATAAAACTCCTATGTGTACTTCTTCACACTTATCTCATTTTGTCACAAGAACTAAAACTTCTTTAGCAAATTCAACTAATAGTGTCCACATAAAAATATTTCTTTCATCTTTATGACCACAAGCTTCAATGAGTGATATTTTTCGTTACCCTTTCTATAATGATCTAGCTAAACTTCTTTCCACCAAAATAACTCCTGACCTTTCAACTTGTTTTGGACTATCCTTACCTTGTGTTTTTCTACAACCGAATCAAATTCAAAATATTCTTCCATATATTTGAGCCAATCAATAATCTCTTCTACATTCAATTTACTTTAAAAAAGGAAGATACATTCACTCTCCTCTTCCAATGTTTGGCATAGTTTTCAATTATCTCAAGTATTAAAATCATCAAAGTGACCTTATAATATAGAAACACTTCATTTGTGCCACCCTTAGGTTCTTCATATGCTACTACCTCTTCCTCTACATATCTCATATCATCACTTGACACAAATTCTTTCTTGCACTCTTTTTATATCAGAGTCAATATGATCTACATTGTCTACAACATCTCCAAATTTTCATCAATCCTTCCTACTATATTTTTAGTTATTGCACTCCCTTCACCCTACTATTTTAGGCGGAATCCTATCTCATGGGATTCAAATATATTATTATAGTCTTTTACAACCCTATGCAAACCTTACAATTTCTCTCCATTTTATGTACCCACCTCATATAGATGGATAACCTTCAATTACTCACTTCCTATAGTTGTTCCTCACTCTAACATCAAATGATACAGACATGGTTATGTGTCACAATGAAGGATTTCCTTGATTGATCAACTTTCATAAATACACAATAGATTTTTTCTCTTAACAAAAACTTGTTATAAAATATATATTTTATTCAATAATATGAACTTACATAGAATTGACCAATTGCCAATGATACAATTTCTAACTCAACAAATACTCATAAGCATACAAGAAATCAACACCATAATGTTGTGCATAATGGGTTTAAATCTATACACAAATATTTTATTGTAATTGAATCCACTTTGAACTCATCCCTTCTCATTGGATTGAATTGAATATCTAAGGAACATGAATTGATCTATATTGGCATACAAGACACCAAAAAGCACTAACAAACTTAACTACATACCACCCAAGCTAAGATTCATAATATCATGAGATGTTACAAAGGTAAGGTCTAATAGACCTATACAAAATAAGTCAATGTGATCCAAACCTCTACATCAATAATACTCTTCCACAACGTTATATCGCATTAATAGACCATCATGGCATCGATAAGCCATTGTGGCATACATACACCATCGTGACACCAATAAGAATTCACAACATCAATATACCTTCATGACATCATTCAACCTTCATGGAAGTGGTAAGCCTTCACGACATCATTAAGCCTTCGTATAATTATTAGAACCTCATGGCTTAAATAGCCCTTTGTGTCATTAGTAGGCCTTTGTGGCATCAATATTCCTTTACAACATCATGGTAACATATGAGATACACAAAAAATAGAACGTGGACATACAAATCTACTCTTTCACTTATTTTTCTTAAACTCATATGCCCCTACATCACATAGTAAAGGATCATAATTCATTTAATTTGCATTAATCATTCATCCCTTGAGAAAAATCAATAAAAAATTATTTGGGATCTAATGAAAACTTGTAATATTAATTACACATTTAGAAGAGAATTGGGAGTGTTAAGAAACAATTTCCTTAACAATTTGTAGTCACCGGATTTCAATTTGCCCATTTATTTTGATTCCTCCAATTTTTTTAGTGACACCATAGGACACCATTCCTCTCATCCCCTTTTGAGGATGGTTGTTTCAAGTGACAATCAAGCTATTTAGTTACTTTATGCATTGGGTTTAGTGATACTTGACATCTTTGGCTTACTTATATTTTGGGTCAATTGACACTTGACTCCTTTTGTTACTTCTATATTAGATCAAGCGACACAAAAATCCTTCTTTTACTTTTATATTGAGTCAAGTGACACCTGCCCTCTTTTATTACTTCAATTTTGGGTCAAGTGACACCCAACCCCTTTTAGTTCATTCTATTTCTACAAAGTACCTAGGAGTGATCACCCCCAATCCTCCATTGAAGAATTTTCAATCCCTCTCTCTAGTTGTTTCATTAGAAAGCTCTTATCATCACAATCCAAATATGTGTATTGCTTCCATGCTTCGATGTTCAATTGAATTCGTAAACTTTCGATTTTGAGGATGGTTGTGTCAAGTGACACTTAACTTATTTGGTTAATTTATGCATTAGGTTTAGTGATACTCGACCTATTTGGCTTACTTCTACTTTGGTTCAATTGACACTTGAATCCTTTTGTTACTTCTATATGTTGGATCAAGTGACAAAAATACTTTATTAACTATTGTATTGGGTCAAGTGACACCCAACCTCTTTTATTACTTCAATTTTGGGTCAAGTTACACCTAACCCGTTTTAGTTCATTCTATTTCTATAAAATGGGAATTGATCACCCCCAATCCTCCATTGAAGAAATTTCAATCCCTCTCTCTAGGTGTTTCATTAAAAAGATCTTAATATCACCTGTTGTACTCCTTCCATGAGCTTCGATGTTCAATTTCAATTCATAAACTTTCAATTTTAACTTGCAAGGCTCAAGTTAAATTTTAATTTAGATTTAAATTTTAATTCTTTCTATATGTACATTGACTAGACTCAAAGTTGCAAGTTTCACTTTGGGGATCTTATAACCACAAAAACACCTCAAGCAATCATGCAAAGATAAAGTGTGTTTACACACTCAAGTATATGTTTCGTTAAGTAAGAAAATAACATTTCCTAGCTTAAAGGAAAGAAAATACAGACAAGTCTAAATATGGTAATTTAGCACTTCATAATGTCAACATTGACTTAATCCTTTTAATATTGAATTGTGTACCTATTTAGTGCCTAATTATTATATCATACTCCATCCTTAGTCCTATTGCAAGGACTTACTTTCCTCATTTGCACTACTCATTCACTTACATAAATTTTCATGTATCAATCTCATAAGTAGCCCATGACTCATTGATCACCATGCATAGAGATCCACAACATTTTCCCTCACTACTATACCAAACCTTTCAACATGACCAAACAATTAAATGGTCCAATCTTGGGTTGAACAGGACCCTGGTCCTGGGTCACTCAGACAACTAATTGTTAGTAAATCTAATTTGTATATCTTTTATGGGTTGGCATCTCCACATACAAGGTCATATCCTTAATGTGAATTATATCCGTGACACAACCCTACATAAGAAATGTCTAAGACACTCATATACTCGCTTGGCACTCACCTTGCATTCTTAAGGGCTCCTCAAGTACAAGTCAGCTCAAAATGGCAAAATTAAAGCTCTTCATATACTTCCCTAATTCAAAGGCACACACTAAGAAGTATCCCCTACACAACTCTGAACACACTCCAAACCATGTCTAAAAGTCAAACTTCTCAAATCAAGATCCCACAAAGCCAAGTCAAGCACAAGAAATCCAAGTCAATATAAATCATTTATCAAGTTTACAAGTTATCAAATATAGTTGCATCTTCAGGTGTAGTATTATGTTCTATCATCTATGTGCAGAACTAGGCATGAAATTTGAGATCCTAGTTCATAGTAATGTTAGCGTCAGGTAGCATACATGGATTGCACTTCAACCCAACCACTAATATTTTTACATATTTTTTTTACAAAAGATTATGGGTTTCGCATGTAGGTGGTTGATTTCAAAGCGTTTTACATGTATGATCAAGATGGGTCTAATATTTCATAGCGAGCCAAATATCAATTGTTCATAGAGGTCGTGGAAGTTGCAAAGTCTCATTTTCAACCCAAGACCAAATTGTTTGGCATGACCAAACCATTAAACGATCTGATCCTATGCAAAATTGATTGATCCTTGAGCATTATATAGTTCCAGAAATGAAAGACAAAACATCTACAAAATGATTTTCAACCATAGTTCAAACTCCTGTCACACCTAGAATCAGTTTTCCAAACCAATAAAAAAGCTAGTACACTCTTGTTCATCTATCTAGATGATCTGTATTTGGCACACATTCTAATTGATCTATCTTCTAGTACTTTAAAGGCATGTTTCATATCTAAATGTCAATACTTAATTAATAATTTGAATATACGTCCTATTTCTAACTATAATCTAAATTTAAATAGGTAGAATCCACATCTATGCCTCTTATTTATTTTTAGGATAAATCAAATAGTGACAATAATGGAATCCAATTTAGACACTTATAATATCAAAGTTGTAATAGCGGTAGGGAGAAATTAATGACATGGAACTTGTTGATTGCTTGACAACTTGAATGCTCCTACATCAAAATCCCTAGTCCAATGGAGAAAACTACAAGGGTGTTACAGATAAACCCTGGGTTATTTTCAACTATTGCATTACAATGCTCAACATTGGAAATTTTAAAAAGAAAAAGAAACCATGTGGTTAGGTTTTAAATGCTCTCGAGATTAACAACATGGGGTTGCTAGTTGTGATGCATCCAACTCTTAATCATACTATGTGGGAGAATTCAACCAATAATATGAACAAACAAAAAGAAATTCTCAAACTAGTGACATCCTTTGTCAAATTCGAGGGAGGCATTCTAAGATAATGTCTACAATAGAGAGCTAGCAAATGTTCATTATCTCGTGGAAGACTTTTGAAACGATCTATCTAACTTGCTTTAATGGTATGACATGATTGTATAAAGCTCTACTAGAAACAACTACATCAAATGATGCATGTATTGAGGACTCAATCATTATATAAGTGAACTAGCTACTCAAACCCAAAGGTGGATTAATGCTAATTTGAGCCCAATAAATGAGATAAAAGACTAGCCATCCTACCGGTAATGGCGGTGTAAACCATGGAAACCTACCATCCTAATACAATAACTTCGGAGGAACATTGTAAAGGCTCAAATTTTTTAAGGGAGCTAACCCCAAATTCCCACATTATTTTTGGTAAAACAAGTTGGGCAAACCATATCCAACTATAAATCTCCCACAAGTGTGAAGCAGATTCTCCTGCATAACAGTTATGTTCAAGTTAGCCGTGGTGTATAAATGTCATGAAGGGGTGACCGAAGTTTGTAGTCATGAAAAGCTGCAAATTCTTTCACACCTGCTACGTTGTTAATAAACTAAATAATGCAGATTTAAAACAAGTGAGGTAATACCAAATTCAAACCTAAGTGTGTACAACAATAATTTGAAATAATTTGAGGAATATGAGCATGCATATGGCATGTCTAGTACCTTTTCTCAACATTGATTATGATTATAAGAAACTGAAATCATTCCCTGTTATAATTATGTCACTCATCACCATGTTTATTCCAAGATAGAAAAGAGGGTAAATTATTGGTGGTTATACATTTTTTCGCATACATTTGTATGCTAAATCGGAGAGGTCAATACCAACATACCGGCAACTTACGCTCAGTAGTAAATTGCTAGGTATGAAACTCAATGCTCTCTTCCATCCTCATGCTTTTTATGTTGATTTCTCTCCTATCCTATCCTACCCTTCCACCCCATGGCCATGCACAACTATATATCTTGTCTTCATTACCTTCATAAGTTTACGTGCTCTTCAATGGTAACATTCTTAATATCTACAATTTTCTAAACTCACAGGCACTGGGAAATAATATGATATCAATAGGATCATCTGTGTCCATGTTTTTTACAATGTTGGGTCATCTAGTAAAGCCAGAAACAAGGCGATGGTATACCAACAAAAATATATAATACCAGTGGTCTGATTATCTTATACCATAGATATTTCTATGATACAATCTTCCCAAGAGTTTAGTAGTAGTTTGGGTTTATGCATTGAAATAATTATTTATGGATTTGAATCTTTTGTGGTTTCAGAATCAGGAGATTATAAGAGCCTTAAAGACATATATCTGAGAAATATCACAGGAAAACAATGGGGAGGGCTCCTTGCTGTGATAAGAACAATGTGAAAAAAGGGCCATGGACTGCAGAGGAAGATGCCAAGCTGCTTGCATACATTACCATGCATGGCACTGGTAATTGGATATCAATACCCAACAAAGCTGGTCAGACCAATACCCTCTTAACCCATTTTTTTTGTCCTCCAATTTTGAAGTATATTTCACCTAATGTTTTCCTTCAATTTTGAATTCAATATGTATATTGAAAATGCTGAAGAGTGCTTTGGGAAAACTGTGCATAAGTATTTAATATCGAGGTTTCAGATCATATTATTGAGAAAGAAAAAACTCGTGAACCATCACAAGTTTTTCTTTCCTGATGCTGGATCAGAGGATGTGATCCGAACCTACATGAAAAATACTTATACACAGTATTTTCAAAAACATTTTTCGCTATCACATAGACTGTGAAAACATAAAATCATTAATATACTGTTTTTTTTTTTGGGGGAATCGCATATATGCATTGAAATGGATTTTTCTGCACAAAAATGGAAGCAAAAACTTGTCCGTGATCTTTTGAATATATGTTAGTGAAATGTAGCATTTAACACAATTTTCTATGATGGTGTAAACCATTTGCAGGGCTGAATAGATGTGGGAAGAGTTGCAGATTGAGATGGACGAATTATCTGCGACCAGATTTGAAGCACGAGCGTTTTACAGTGGAAGAGGAGCAGCTTATCCTCAACCTCCATGCCGCCATTGGAAGCAGGTTTCCATTCTCCATTCTCCATTCTCCACTCTGCAATTATTAATTATTAAAAAGTATTATGGGTTTGCTTACGTCATGAGAGTTCACAAATTGTGTGTATGACGTCATGAACAACAAGAATATGCCAATTAAAAAGCGTGACTACATACCGACAACGTAAAACCGCTGTCCCAAGGAAATTAAGAAAGAAATAAAGATAATATTAATGTCGAATATGAATATTCATTAAAATAATAATAAATTAGAAAATTGAGAAAGAAATAAAGATAATATAAGATATTAGTACTTATAATTTTTACTCACTGAACAATCAACAAACATCTCTATTTGTAAATGAAAAAATTAATTGTAACTTTGAATGATTTAATAAGAGTTTTTATGTTTTTTACAAGATAATTTTTGGAAATAATTGTGTATTATTTTTTATTTAAATATTTCAAATCATTATTCATTATTTATTATGACGAAAAAATAATAGGTAAAAAGGTTGCTAAAAATTATGTTCTAACTTCTAACTTATTTTTGAGATTCTAAGTTGGTAAATAACAATGAATAATGAAGATTCAAAATAAAAAGACACATAAATTATACAAGAAAGAAAATCTACTAATTAAAAAATCAAATATAAATTAAAAGTCATCAAAATTAAAACGATAAAACAATTTATAGGAAAATCGATTTTAAATATTTGACTTTAAATAATATTTGTAAAAAAACTCAAACAATAAAAATAAAATAAAAATTATAAAAATTTAAACGAAATTTAATGGATAGTTAAATTGTATCAATTTTAATTACAAAATTAAATGGAAATAAATTTATAAATATTTAATGTGTGATGGTTACAATTTAAATATGTAGGTTATTTTGACATTTGATTTATAATTTTTTTTTATAAGATAGATTTATATTATTTTAAAAAAATGTTACACTATTTAAAAAAAAAAGAAGGTAATATAACATACAAATAAATATTCTCGTACAAATAAAGGGCCTAATTTTTTAGCGTAGGTTATTTTGGTGTTAGAATGTATTGTTATATTTTTATGTCTATATACCATGTATAATGCATACATGTTAATTATGTGGACAAGTTATCAATTTTTAGTTGTGGTTGTGTATGTTTTTAGATGGTATAATCTAAGAGTGGAATCACTTTGAGACGGGTTAAGAATTTCGAAATAAATGTTAAATCAAAATTTGTTAATGGTTAGTTTTTTAAGTGGTTGTAATTTTTTTTATATACAATTTTTTTAGGGTGTTAATGTCTTTCATCACATAAATATTAATAGATTTTATATATCTTAATTTTTTAAATTATCCTTATAAAATTTGAATTTTTATGATTATATATAATCTAAACACAAAAAAACCTATAGACGATCAATTTTTAAGTTTAATAAAAAGAGCATAAACTATTACTAATAAATTTACATTAACCAATATTTAAGTGTGGATGATTTAACACTTTTTGCATGCCAATAAATCATACTTTCAACACTAGTCAACATAAACTTGTCAAAAATTATAAGTTTTGGAAGGACATAACTATCTATTACATTCACTCATGAACAATATATGACTATTAAATATTTGATTTCAAAATACATATATAACATAGTCAATAAAATTGTTGGCTTTTAAATCATCTTTTAATTTCTTAAAATTTATTGGTTTAGAAAATACTTTGAACACTTCCTTTATATATATAATAATTCTTAATTGTCCATTTCTTGGCACACAAAAAATAGATTAAGATGGCATGATTTGGTGGGAAGAACATATCCATCGAATATTTTTGCAACGTGAAATGATCGATCAATCAATAAACTATTTACCAATTTTTGAAGTACTTTTTCATTAATTGATTGACTAATTCAACCTACAAATATATGTAATCTTTAAGTTAAACAATGTTGACCATTTTATGGCTATTCACTAAAAACACATTTTAATATAATAAAAATATTATAAAATTTTCCTTTTTATTTGAGTATTAATTATCAATAGTAATGTCCATGCACGCAGGTGGTCTCTCATCGCTGCACAGCTGCCGGGACGAACAGACAATGACGTGAAAAACCATTGGAATACTCGGCTGAGAAAGAAACTGTGCGAGATGGGAATCGATCCCGTGACCCATCGACCCATTTCACAGATTCTGGCTGATTATGCAGGAAATGTTGGGGTGTGCGGGGGAAACCAGGGTCAGGTAGCCAAGGCAAGGATAAGCTGTCTCACCAAAGACCTGCGTAATACCCATTCCCAATCTAGTAATAACAATCCCCATCATCCAAATGCTGTTCCCGTTCCCACAATGGACAATGCCCATTACAGTCCTGATTACAACAAGAATTTATGGGATGTTATTACTCAATTGAATGCAATTAAGGGTAGTGTAGCCACTGCAGATCAAAGCATGGTGACCAACCAGTTTTCATGTTCCAAGAAAATGTCTGTTAATGGAGGAGGAGGAGGAGATAATTTGTTTCCTGTTGTTGAATTATCTAGTCATGAGCTGCAGCCACTCAGTTGGAGAGAATTCCTCATGGAGGAAGAAGAAGAATTGGTAGTTCCTGCTCAGGAAGAGGATTGTGAATTATTGCAGAGTGGAGAGATGATCTTTCCTTCTTCAATGCCTGTCCCTGACCATTTCCATCCAGAAGAGTTACAGATGACACACATTAACAAAGAGAAAACAACAAAAACAAGAGAAAACACCATCTGCAGCTGCACCAGATTATGGGACTCCGCACCCAACTCTGAGATCTCTCCATTGGATTCTCTTCTTCTGAATTGTGAATGCCTTCCTTTTTGGGACTTCCCTGACCTTCAAAACGTAGCTTGATCTACATATATATACAGAATATTTATGTATGGGGTCTTGGCGGATTGGTAAGGTCTGGGTACTTATCAAGATGAGGTTTGAGGTTTGAGGTTCAAATTTCGGGGGTATGTCTGTGCTTGAAGGGTAGTCTGGCCGGAGTTCTTGCCTGCTGTCTGAATATTCTGATGGATGTCCTTGAATGTGTTTGTCAGTTGTACAAAGATAATATAAAACTTAGGCATCTATTGTACAATGACAGCATCAATTGTACAATAATAATATGAAACTTAAGCACCTGGTGGTCCTCCTCACACCAAAAAATAGAGGTTGACACTAACAAATTAGTGTGGCATCAGATATGATTGGGATTCTTTGTTTGATCAGATATGCTTGGATGTTGATGAAGCTAGTGATGTGGAATATTGATATTATACTGTGATGGTAAATTGAGGAACTTGATCTCCATATTAACAATTAGGTACATAGGAATTTACCGATTCCTTATATGTTTGTTCCATGCATCAATGAATTGATATGCTTCGATTTGTAAGAAGGTATTTATTTATTTTGACTGAAATTATTATGTTACATTCAATTGTTATAGCAATGTTAAACGTAAGAATGGTAAATAATTAGAAACTTGACCTTATTTAGATTAGGAACTCCAATATTTTGTGATGTGACTGGCTGGTCCTACCATTGGTCAAACTAATTCTATCCGTTAACCCTGCTGCCGTCACTGAGTTTAGTGTCCATCTATGTTGTCTTTTTGGCCAACTGAGTTATGTCACAGATTTTAATTATCTGTCATGTTGTGATCCCACAATCTTGGCCTCATTCCTTTTACACCATCATCCCCACCTTTAAACCACAACCCATTTATGTACATACATACATATTAAAAAGAACTCAACTCAATTTAATTGTTATTATTTTCATTTTTATAATGAAAAAGTGAATTGTATTAACCTATAAACTATATTAATAGAATATTTTTTAAAATATTTAATTTATTACTAGAGTGAAGCTTTTCATAGTCCAATTAATGTTTCTCATCATATAAAGTATATCAATAAAAAAAATTCAAAAATTAAATAAATCATCACTTTTATAAATGATTTGTTATAAAATTTCTAACTATTTTTCAATTGTTACTTTTTTATTTTAAAAAATTAATTTATTTTCATGGATATTAATCCATTTTTTAAAATTGAAAGATTAAGAGTGCATGTGTTATGTATTCTTGTCTTAGGACCTATGATTGAGAGTATTTCATCAAATTCGTCTATCGTACAATCTCAGCCTCATCCTTTTTTATCGACATCTTTTGGAATTTGTAACTTAATGACTAGGAAACACGCTTTACACCATCATTCTCACCATTATATATTAATGGAATATAAACCCTAAATAGTCATTTTGTAAGGTATTATTGGAGATATTCATGCACTTGCAATTGATTCAATTCAATCTAGTCCTTATTGTGATATGATAGTCATTTTCTCTTAATTGATAAGAATCTATGTGCTTGATTTATTCAATTCAATCTAATTCTCGTTATGAGTTGTTAGTTATTCTTGGTAATTTTATATAAGCTATAATCACTAAAAATGTTTGCAAAGCTACACTTTTCATTTATTTGTTATGTTTGAATTGAATTTTGACATAAATCTAGGATTTATTTGTTATTTTTTCACTTATAGGCATTTATTAAGTTAAATATCTTGATAATGGTGGTTATGGTCGTCATACTCATCATAAATACCATTATTATTATTATTTATTTTCAACATTTAATCATGCAAACAATGTGTCTCCTTATCTCTTTTTTATTACATAGGATCCAATGTAATCTAGTGGCTATTGAAATACTTGATCCAAGGATTGACATTAAAAAGAGAAAAAATGATATTGATACAATGTAAAGAAAGGGCATAACATCCATTGCTATATTTAGAGTGAAAGCCTTACATATTTAAAGAAAGGGGCATAACTTTATTAAGAAAATCTATTTTTTTGGGGGAAAAATTAAATATATTAATTACTACCATATATATTTTATAATATTGTACATTTGTTATTTTATTATATAATATCATATACTAATAAGTTCTAATTATATAAACACACTAGACACTACTCAAAATAAATATTTATTATAATTTTTAAGGATTCTTACATGCATTATATCCATGATATATTAAGATATTTTTTTTCCTTTCTTATTTCTATCATTGAAGGTGAGTGCTTCAATTTGCCGCATTTAGGTGGAGAGATTTGGATGTTCTCATTATGAGTTGGAATACCAATTCATTTGGGCTCCCTTTCACACAAATAAAAAAATATAAAATTTAAATTCTAATTATTTATATTTATATTTCTAAAAACATTGAAATGGCTATATAACAGAGTCCTAATGTAAATTTAATGCATTATCGAAAAAAATTATATATCTACTTTTACAATAATCGTATCTTTATAATATTATATTTTTAAATAACATCCATCAACTGGATAACAAATTGAACCAATCAAATAATTGGTTCAATATAGTGTACACAATTATGGCTAATTGTGCACCAATTGATGATATATTGTCACAATTCATTTGAGGGAGTACATTTGGGTCCATTTCCCCCTTAATTTTTTATAAAAAGAATCTATTTCATCATCAATTTATTGTAGCCATAGTTGAAATCACCCTAAATCAACCTTAAATTCCCAATTTCATTTTAATTGAGCACAATCATGCCCTTTTTCACTTGATACAACGAAAATTCTCAACATAATATTAATCCCTTAATTTTCATAATGATACTCTTTATACCCAAATACAATAATTAATTGGAACAAAGGAAGATAAGTTAGCTTTCACCACGGGGGGTTCATGAATCATAGCAATGCAATATTTTAACATGTGCATTCATATTGAGGTAATTAAAATTGATAAAAACAAAGTCAATATACCGGTAGACATTAGGGGGTGAAAGAGTTTAACTTATTAATATTTTAAATTAGGCATTGGGGGTGGGTTAGAGAGGCGGGCTAGAGAAGAGGTAGGGTTAATTTTAATATAAAAATAAAACATTTGAATCCTAGTTTTTAAAACTTAATATTAAGGTAATTGGTAATAGGTCTTAAATGGCTTCAAACTCTCTTTCTAGAGAAAATACATATTAAGTAAATAATATTTGAGTAGAAAACATGATATATTTTTTGTTTGATATATTAGGGTATAAATTAAAAGAGGTAAATAAAATTGTAATGGAAAATTGGGTAAGTAAGTAACATGGAAAAAATAGGAGGTATTTTCATTATAACAATATAACAGGAGAGGGTATTATCAATTGAATAATTAGAGGTAAAAAACTAACATTAAGGGTATTCTTTAATACCCTTCGAATGAACATGCTATACCATACTTTTACTAAGTGAACCCCCCATGGATTTCACATCATTGGAATGCACTTTAAGAACACTAAAATGTTGAATAATACATTATATTTAGTTATTTACAATTGATAAAAAGTAATATTTATTGGTGTGTGTTTCATATTTTCATGTAGTCTCCTTTTTATTTTAATTTGTTTAAAAAGAATTCTCATTCTTATTATTTTATTATTAAACCTTTTTGATACCCAATTTAATTTTTAATTTATTTTAGTAGTTTCAATTTTCAATTTATTGTTTTAGAAATCATATCTTTTCAAGTTTGAATAACAACTAGGTATCTGTATACTCTCAAAGACATTTTCACCACCATTTCATTTGGTAAATAGGTGTGGGAGTTTTAAATGTTTAACAATATTTTATGAAAGCTTGGATATATTTGTGTACTCAATGGCATGCCTTGCCAAAGACTAATTTGGGAGGCACACTATGCCTGTGAATCAAGGTACTTCGACAAATTATTACCAAAATAATTTATACTGCAATGAGGAGACACTTCTATTGATTGCATATGTGAACATATGATGAGCACCACTTCAAGTATTGTATTCATTGTTACACCATATATATCATGACTAGGAAGTGTTGTATTTACACACATATCACAATTCCATCTAGACCATTGGAATATGTTGACATGGATTTCATGATTGGGATGTCTATGAGGACTACCAATTTGAATATTTTAATGGACATATTTTCAAAGATGACTATCATGGTTTCTTGCAAGAAGGACATTGGTATTGTTAGCAACATTCAAACTTTCTTCAACCATGTATGGGTGGACTTTGGACTCTCAACATCCATTTTATTTGATCAATATATGCTCTTTGTTACTCATTTTTAGGAAACTGTAATGCCCTCTCCATTAGATTCCTTGTGTTAAACGATGATGGTTCAATGAATAAAATATGGTTTAAATTTCTTGTGGCACGTGAAGTATTTTCTTATGGGAAGATTCTTTATTCAAAAAACAATCCTTCTACTTTCCATTTACCTTTTGGCTGAAACGTCCCTTCACATTTATTTCTTGAGGTTTTGTTAGTATCACTAGGCGGGTTTATATTATTTTATTTTTACTTCTTGGAGACCGTGTCTTCCCTCCCATATTGTACAAATATTGTGATTCGGTGAATATCTGCTGGCTTCACCTCCCAAGAGAATTTATCCAATCTTACATTAACCTGTGTGTCTATGTTGTTATTTCTCCTATTATCTTTCTCATCCTAAAATGCTAACAACCATCCAAAAAAATCAGTACCATTATTAGTTAAATCATCCCTGCACACGTTGATAAATATGTAACCGTAATACCTCCTCATTTTATTATATACAACATTATTGATCTAGTTTTCTAGTTGTATTTGAAGTGGTTTCATGTGTCTCTGAGAGGGAAAGGGATGTACTTCTTTTCGCTGTTTTGTTGTTGTATACAGAAGAATAAAATGAAGATTGAGGTTTAAGAGGCGATTCCTTGGGTGTAATGAATAGCTGCTTCTCTGCACCTGTACTACGGGCACTGTAACCTTTGCAGCACCATCCACGGCTACCACTTTGTTTTTCTTGCTCTCTCTCTTTTATTTTGAGTAGTTTTTGTATGCAATAAGACATTAAAAGTGCCCTTCCCTGCTATCCCACTTATGTATCTGCAAGATTTGTTTATAACAGTATTCCTATGCGTGAAACACTTTGATTTCCATTCTTTGACAATGTGTGAGAAGGGAGTTTTAGATCAGGGAAAGGACATTGTTTTATGCAAATAGAGGCTAAATTTTTTTTCCTTGCGAAAATAAATGTATGCATGGATTTTTAGACCAAAAGGGCGTGTGAAAGGATTAGAGAACGTGTCCACAGCCTTTTCCATCATCCCACCTTCTTGCATCTCTATGGAGGTTTGTTTGGGGAGGCTTATGGACCATGCATGGTTGACATTCCGTATTTTGTTTCTCACCTCATTGCATGGTGCTTGGTGACTTGACAAGTTATGTGGGGCATTGCCATTGGTAGTTTGAAGACAATGATGTGGGCATCCTCATGAAGCTTATTCCATTGTTTTACCAAATGTAACTAGATGGGTTCCACATGGTGGGTTTCACCTTTGCTAGTATACTCTCAACCTTGTTAAAATGGGATCTTTAAAACAAATCATGATTTTACAACAAATCATAATGGAGATTTGGATGGGTCTTTTGTCAGATGTTTTATTTGTAAATGTCAGGCATATATGTATGCAAAATATGGGAACATTCTAATGCACGTGATCTGGTTAGCGAATGGTTTCGTGGGGATGGACGTGTAGCCTGCACATGTTAAAACTATATTGGAGCACCTCACTTGTCACCTCACTATGAACAAGAATGGTTTTCTCCCTATTTCCAACATGCTTTCATATTTATGGTTTTCCCTTCATAGTCCTAGTGAAATTCTTAATTAAATGAAGAGTACAATTATGCTTATTAAAATGACTTGTTGCACAAAATAGATATATTTACCTTACATCATGTATAACTGTTATGACCCTTTTAGTGTAAGCTACACTTGACAACCATCACATGTGACAACTAGAAATTTTGGATGATATAACTGGCTAACCATATCCACCTCGATTAGGGAATTAAACTTGACTTCCACGTAATCCCATCATTTGTTTACCTTCCTAAAACGTAATAAAACATGAATTTTCAACAATGTGCAAACCACCACTCCAAACCCTGTAGTGGGTAAGTTATGGAATGATCATGTTCATCGGTGACATGTAAGATATCATGGTAATCTCTATAAATTAGACGATCTTTTGACCTTGTTTTGTTACATGTTTGGGGGCGCAATTGACTTTTTTTTATTGTTTTGTTTAGTTGTTAAAAATTGAAAAGTTAGTTTGGTTTTGGCCCGTAATTTAGGCCCCTATACCGAGAAAATAAATTTGTTCATCGCGCACCTCTAGTATGTCTCTAACACTATCATAATAAATCAATAGCTTCAAGAAAATCACCTCAGAAGATTCTTTTGTAACGGGTTTTTGTAGGCCTCGAGATGTTTGACGACTAAGTCCAACTAGCATAAATACGACAAGTAGCTTTAGAAATGTAGTGGCCATTTGAATTCCTGGTAACAATATTTTTGTTTTGTAAACTCCAAGGGGTTCCTTGTAGATAGGGGAATTGACAGAAATTTTACATGATGGTGTGTTTGAGATTTGGAAAATGGATTTCAACCTCAGTTTCTGCGCCAATTTGGCCAAATTGGTCATATTTATAATCCTGCAACACTAGCGAGAAAATTTCTGTGGAACTCTCTTTGCAAAAAAACCATTACAAAACCTTTAAACTCTATTGAATGACTCTATATATATCCTTGATGACACTTTTTTGTATTTTATTGCTTATGGGAAATTTGGTGTGCCTTTCTCTCTCTCCTCTCCCTATCTTGCTTGAGCTTGAAAGAGAAAAGAAACTGCATTTGTGTTCTTACCTCTATTGTATCGTAAAAGTTTTTAATTTATTATTAGTGGAAAATAATATATATGTGAAAATGTTAGTCATATGGGGAATGTCATGCCAACATTTATTTTTGTTGACCATGTTTATACTAACTTTTTAGGTTGTAGATAATGGAAGTGTGAGTAAAATGGATGTTGAAAATCTAAATTTAATGTTTATTATTGAAAATGTGTAACCAAGATGGAATTATAATAGTCATGTATTTTAACAATAGAACTTAATGTATTATTAAAGAAGAATATCTCCTCTCATTACGTACTTGTCTAAAATATAATGATGGTGTAATTTTACTTGTAACATTACAATTCAACTATATTGTAGAATAGCGTATTTAATAACTAGGGTGAATCTTCATAATTTTGTATATTGGTATGATGGTGAGATAAAACTTGAAAAGTAATTTTGTCATAAAAATGTAAAGAAAAAGGTTGGTCATTGATAGTATGACTTGTGATGGTTCCTTGAAACCTTTTTTGAATAAGTAATCATGTGATTTCAACATAACGTAGTTAGTGCACTTATCATCTCGCATGTTGTTTTTTAATAGTAATTAGTGCATAAGAAGGTTAATATTTAACCAATACATTTTGTAATGACATTCAATATGTAGTTAGTCATGGTTGTCTTATAATAAACTCAAATCTTGTTTTTTTATAAAATAGATATTTTCAACCTTCCTCATCCCCAGGGTAAAATATGTTGCCTCTAGGTTACTTGGACATCTTGGTTGTACACGAGTTAGAAATTTTTGCAACAGCGAAAGTGGTTACTCCATTGAAGGGTGCTATAAGTCCATTTGAATTGTAAGTGTGTCTAGCTATCTTATTTTTCCACTTAAAAAAAAGCATTCCCTACCCACCATGGCCATGAAAAAATCCCAACCTTCTTGAAATAAACCACTCTTAACTCTAGAGAAAGGTAGTGGCGGGTTATAGGTGTTGTGAGAAAAAAGTGAATATTCATATAAATTTGACCACAAGAAACAATGGGTGAAGAGTTAAATCATATGGGCCTTTTGACTCTTCAAATAATCAATAAAGGACAACCATTAGGTGTGAATCCTTCATGAGGTTAGAATACCATTTATGCCCTACTACTTACCCACGAAGGGTCATGTTCCTTTTGGATCAAGATGAATTACTCTCAAGACCTCTTAATAGGATTTCAGTGGATGAAAACTTGATGTATATTTCCTACTACTTGGAATGGTGCCCTAGGGAAACCTTAGATTGTTGTATGTGGATTGGCTTTCTCTATTATATTATGCCTCCTAACACTTTTGTGGTCAAATATTAATGAAAATGCTTTCTTATGTGGGACCTTTCCCTTTATAGCTCCTAAATCTCTAAATGGGAAACCAAAGTTTCATCACTTTGTATTTGTCTTTTAAGCAATGTTAATGGAAGAATTAACTACTCAATGTAAAGGTAGAAAGAATACAAGTTGAAGAGAAGAATCTTGGAAATGTATGATCCCTTTAGAACATAAGCACCCCGATTGTTATCAAGTGAAAAAAATGCAAACGTGATTGTAATACAAATACAAGTAAAGGAAATTACTCTTGATGAGCTAACACAAAGATGAGGAAACTTGTAAATTGTAAATGATGAAGGATGGTTTGATGATCATTATAAGTGGAACAACACAGTTTATTTACACAAGGAAATCAAGAAATTCTTATTCTTAAGACCTATGTGAATGATTATTAAGAAACCAATATTTCCTTCTGGTAGTCCTTTTTACTTGAGTTAGAATACACTTGTATGAGTGATTGTGGTTATCAAGGTCATCTCATTCATGGAATGTATGTGCTCATGAGGCTTGGTTAGCATTAACCCACGTTATTTACGAATGGATTAGATGAATAAAATGTAATTCTTATATAGGTGCATAGTTATGGTTGGAATACCTCTTCTTTCTTCTTTGAGGTTGCGCTTATTTCCTTCACTTTAGTTCACTAAATGTATGAAATGTGTAGGTGCTAGTAGAACTTGCTCAATTGAGGAATCTAACTAATGGGACTATTTGTGACCGTAGTGGAAAATGGTGGTAGATACTTGATATGTGTAACATGCTAAGGCAGTTCGTTATTCCACACTTTGAGAGGGATCAAACAAGGTTAAGTTTGTAATGTTGCAAAGAATATTGGGTGATGATGACACCTCAAGGATTAAGGGATAGTATTTTCATACTCCTAAGTAGGAATTTAAGCCTCCTTATTACTAGTTTTTGTAATATATCTCCTTGAAAATTTACCTGAAGACTGTGTTTGTCACACACCTAGAACAATGACGACATGCACGCATATGTTAGTAGATTAGTTTTTCTTTGTTAACTGTTTTTGTGAAATGACTTAAAATATCATGTGAGAAGGGTAATGTAAACCAAGTTTTGTCTCACCCCGAGAGGATGTCCTATATGAATCCTTAATGTAGGTAATTGATCCTCTCTTCTACCTTTGCATGTATGTTAGACTCATGTGAATGATCTCTTATAGAGGTTATTTTTTGTTTCTTCGTGGCATTGGGGGAATACTGACTTACTTAGTGTAAGTATAATGTGCATTCTGGGTCACAACTAAATTGGCTTACAAAATTTGAAGCAACATTTGTGTTGCAAATATAATTAGAAAGAGGCGACATGAAAAAATTATAGAACGTAATGCATGATCAAAACCTAGAGCAAAATAAACCTCCTTTTTTGTGAGGTATTGAGAGTCATGATGGTTGTAACCGTGTTTTTACTAGGAATTTTGTAATGAATTTTGTATACTTGGTTGTGTGTGCATAGCTTGCGTGTCATGTCAGTTTGTGTTGTCATGTTATTTGGAGTCATTTTTATGTACCCTGGTCCACTTGTTGTATTATGTGGCTCCCTAGTTGCATATTGTATAGTGGGTCCCCAATTCCTTGTATAGACTTGTATTAGGATATGAGTAGTCGACTTGTGGCTTATCATATCATTTTATTATATATTTTATGCTTTCTCATGCTTAATAGGTCGGCCTTGGTGATGGCCATAGCATATGAATAGTATATATAGGGGATTGTAGGTAGTAGTTCATTATCATTTGAGCATTTGAGTCTTATTATATGGTTTGGAGGTTGCCCCCTCGAAATGGCGAAGCTATTCTAATTACATATTGAGATCATTATTCTGAAATATTATGTTATTTAGGGTTCTATTGTTGCTCATAATCTGAATTATACTAGTAATTTCATTACAAGTGGTATAAGAGCTACGATTTGGGCCAAAATTAGGGTAAAAACCCTAATTTTTTTTGTTTCCACTCTATATTGCGAACTAGAGAGAATTAGTGGGTGATATTTTTACCAGAGTTGAGAAACATTCCAAGCAAGGTTCTCTAAAAATATCATACTTTTTTTATTTATTTTGCGTAATTTATTACAAATTTATGGTTTTTCATAAAATCGCTCCCTAGGGTGCAAATTGTGGAATGTTTTCAATTTCTTTACATTTTCAGAAATCTATAAAAAAAAATAGTATTAGTATCTTCTCTGTGTTTTTTCCTATTTCACTGAATTTGTATCAAAACTCTAAACCCTAAGATTTGACATCATGGTGGGGCCTTCCACAAGAGTAAAAAAGAAACTGGTTACTCCGGGTAAAACCCCAGATAAAGATGGGGTAGTGATTGAAGAGATGGATTCAGAAGGGGTAAATACAGATTCCTCAGCACTAGGGTTTAACTCAGTTGATCATAAGGTGAGCCAACTTGAGTATGAGCTACGAAATGTATAATCTGAGATGGCATCTAAAGGAGACATAGATCAAATCAATCATTGGTTGGATGATATCATACAACATGTAAAGGGTAAACAATATGGCCCAAATTTGGCCCATATCAACCAAGGAGGATCTTCAGTTCAAAATCATGGACAAAATAACCATGTTGGATCACTTTTCCAGCCCAATCAGAATCTAACTTATTCGCAACCATGAAACATGATGCTGAAAGTGGATATGCCCAAATTTGATGGTAAGGATAATCTCAATTGGATAAATCAAATGGAGAACTTATTTGAGTTACATCAAACACCATAAGGAAAAAAGGTGACATTGGAATCCATATATCTTGAACTAGACCAATTCGTTTGGTATTGATGGCTATGTGCTCAGAAGCAGAAGAATGGTCTCGGTGTCACTTGGACAATTTTTACCGAGGATTTGAAATTGCACTATAGTTCCAGTGTTTTAGAGAACTAATTTAATCAATTAGAAAATTTACGACAAACAGGATCAGTCAAAGATTATGTGCATCAATTCCAGAACCTATCCTTAACGGTGGAGAATATTTCAAAAGAGAATCTGAATGACTTGTTTCTTGGGGGTCTTAAGGACCACATCGAGCATGATGTACGTATGTTTAATCCACTCAAGATTTCTAATTTTATTATCATGTCTCGTCGAGTAGAGGAAAAATTTCTTTGTAGTAGGAGGTCGCCTTTCATTAACACCAGAGACTATAGTATCTCTTCCCCTTCATTTGCTAGACCAATTAGATTGACTCCTCAACAAATGGAAGAAAAGAGAGGAAAAGGATTATGTTTTAACTGCGATAGAAATATGTTTTAACTATGATAGAAAATATGGATCAGGACACAAATGTGTTGAGAAGAATTTATTCTATATTGATGGAGGTAATGAGGATGATGAGGAAGATGAAATTATAAGAGAGGCTGAGGAACCAGTAGAAGATGAAGTAGAGGATCACCAACCTACAAATTCTTTCCATACATTGTCAAGTATTAGTACTCCTCAAACACTCAAGGTTATTGGCTATCTCAAAAAATAGAAGATGATGGTGTTTATTGACTCGGGGAGTACTCATAACTATAGTAAGTTAGCTACCCGTCTCAATTTTTTAATTTACCTAGCTCCAGAAATGCAAGTTATGATTGGGGATGGTGGGATAGTCAAGTGCATAGGAAAGTGCCATAGTATCAAGTTTTCCATGGGAGACTACATGTTAGACTCACCTATGTTTTCTATTTCTATAGGAGACTACATGTTAGACAAATATTGTTTTGGGTGTCCAATGGCTCACAACCTTAGGTACTATAGAGATGAATTTCCAAGAATTGTTCATGCGATTTCATTCAGATGGAAGGAAAATACAATTGAATGTGCTGGTAGCTAAGACTTCACAGATTATTAGCTCTCATCAGATGTAAAAGGTTCTCAGAAAAGGATTAGATGGATTTATAACAAAGTTATTTTCCATAGAAGTACAAAATATAGAGTCTTCAATTCCACCCAATCTTTAGAAGATTGTTGATGCTCACTCATATGTTTTTTATGCAATTCCAAAGGGACTACCACTAGTTAGGGATCATGATCATGCCATTCAGTTGATTCCAGGGAGCCAAACACCTAACATCAGACCATACAGATACCCATATTCCTAGAAAAGTGAGATCAAAAAATTGGTTTAGGAAATGTTTAAGGTAGGTATCATCAACATAGCTAGAGTGCATATTCTTCACCAGTGGTCATGGTACGTAAGAAGGATGAAACATGGAGGATGTGTCCAGATTACCGAGAACTCAACAAGTACACCATCAAAGATAAGTTTCCTATTCTAGTAATTGATGATTTACTTGATGAATTACATGGTGCTATTTATTTCACAAAATTAGATCTTCATTCAGGGTACCATCAAATTAGAATAAAAGAGTAAGATGTTCATAAAATGGATTTCAGGACTCATGAGGGCCATTATGAGTTTTTGGTAATGCCTTTTGGTCTTACAAATGTGCTTTCAACCTTTCAAAGCTTGATGAACACTATTTTTAGGCCATTTTAAAGGAAATTTGTATTAGTTTTATTTGATGACATATTGATTTACAGTAAGACATGGGAAGAACATGTACAACGTGCGAATAAAGTGTTGGAAGTTTTAGAGAAACATACTCTCTATGCAAAGCCATCCAAATGTTCTTGTAGTGTACAAGAGGTAGAGTACTTGGGTCACTGTGTATCCCATGAAGGCATCAAAGTTGATCCTCATAAGATCAAAGATATGGTGGAATGGCCAAGGCCCAAAACTCTCAAAAATATCGGGGGTTCCTAGGACTAACAGGGTACTATAGAAGATTTGTGTGAGGATATGGTAGAATAACAACCCCAGTCACTGCATTGCTAAAGAAGGATGCCTTCCATTGGACATATGTAACCACTAAATCCTTTGAGAAACTGAAGGAAGCCTTGTGCAGCACCCTAGTTTTGGCTACTCTCAACTTCTCAAAAACCTTCATTGTTGAATGTGACGCTTCAAGATCAGGATTGGGAGCAGTTCTAATGCAGGAAGGAATACCAATTACATTTGAGAGTCACCAATTCAAAGGAAAATATCTGCTCAAACCTGTCTATGAGAAATAAATGATGGCTATTCTTCATGCGGTCAAGTAATGGAGGACCTATCTCATGGGTTGACACTTGAAGGTAAAATCTGATCATAATAGTCTCAAATAATTTTTGGAGAAAAGGTTATCATATGAGGAACAACAAAAGTGGGTAACAAAAATTTTGGGTTATGATTTTGAAATCATAGAAAAAAAGGGTAATGAAAATGTAGTAGTTGATGCATTGTCTAGAAGGGATGCATCCGCAGATGCCTTACTATGTGGAATGTCCATGTTGACGGCTGATTGGGTGGATGAAGCAAGATTGGAATGGGATCAAGACAAGGATACATAATCTCTAATATAGAATATAAAGCAAGGATCTATGACATCTAACAAATTTGAGTGGAAAGGTAATGCTCTATGGTACAAGGACATGTTATACTTAAGTAAATATTCTGAGTTGAAGCATAAGATTCTTGCAGAGCTACATGCATCACCTGTTAGAGGAAACTATGGGTGTTTAAAGACATATCATAGAATAAAAAGAGAATTATTTTGGGAAGGACTCAAGTGGGATGCAAAAAAGTTTGTATCAGAGTGTTTAATGTGCCAACATAACAAAGGGGAAACAATTAAGACACCAGGTTTGTTGCAACCCTTACCAATTCCTAGCCAAAGATGGGAGGAGGTCTCCATGGATTTCATCACCGGATTGCCTTGTTCAAAGGGTAAGAATGTTATTTTTGTGATTGTGGATAGGCTCACAAAATATGCCCATTTTTGTGCCCTATCACATCAATTTGCAGCCAGTATAGTCGCAACTATTTTTTGGAGATAGTTCAAAGGCTACATGGAACCCCAAAGATAATTGTAAGTGATCGTGATCCTATTTTCACAAGTAATTTTTGGATAGAATTATTTTCATGTTTGGGTACTCAGCTAGCTCACAGTTCATCTTATCATCCTCAAACTGATGGCAAAACGGAAGTGGTCAACAAATGTTTAGAGGGGTATCTATGATGTTTTGTATCAGATAAGAAGGAAAGGTTGATTAAATGGTTACCACTTACAGAATGGTGGTAAAACAGATCTTTTCATACCTCTTCTCAAATGACCCCATTTTTAGCATTATATGGTTACCATCCACCTTCTATCACTTCCTCCTTGAGGGTGTAAACTAAGGTAAGAGATGTTGAGGAACACATTCAACATCAACAACAGGTTTTGGCTAGTTTGAAGGAGAATTTAGCATTAGCACAAAACAATATGAAACAACAAGCAGATCAACACCGTAGTGAAAGACATTTTGAAATTGGTGAATGGGTTTTTGTATGTCTCTATCCTTAGAAACAGATGTCCCTAAATCAACAAAAAAGTAACTACAAATTTGCTCCTAAATATTATGGCCCTTATCAGGTTCTACAGAAAATTGGTAGTGTTGCTTATAAACTAGAGTTGCCTCCATCTTCACACATACACCCAATATTCCATGTTTCATGCCTAAAGAAGGTTATTGGATAGAAATTTGAAGCCCATATAGAGTTACCAGAACTTGACGAGGAAGTAAGAATCATTTTAGAGCCAGAGAAGATTCTGCAAACACGTACTAAGAGGCTAAGAACTAGAGACATTAAGGAATATATGATCAAGTGGAAGAATTTGAGCATAGAAGATGCAACCTGGGAGGATGTAGGTTTTCTGTAGCAACATCCAGGATTATTCAATGTTGAGGAAAACGTTGGTTTGAAGGGGAAGGGCATGTTATGTCCTTAACCTATTGCTTGTATTAGGATATGAGTAGACGACTTGTGGCTTACCATATCATTTTATTATATCATTTATATTTTCTCATGCTTAATAGGTTGGCCTTGGTGATGGCCATAACATATGAATATTATATATAGGGGATTGTAGGTAGTAGTTCATTATCATTTGATCATTTGAGTCTTATTATTTGGTTTGGAGGTTTCCCCCTCGAATTGGCGAAGCTATTCTAATTGCATATTGAGATCATTATTTTGAAATATTGTGTTATTTGGTGTTCTATTGTTGCTCATAATTAGAATTCTACTAGTAATTTCATTACAGTTATGTACCCTAGTCCACTTGTTGTACTACATGGCTCCCTAGCTGCATATTGTATAGTGGGTCCCCAATTCCATATATAGACTTGTATTTTGAAAAGAACTACAAACTTCTTTAGATTTTGATATATCAAGATTGTTTATTACATTTATTTTGGACAATATCATTATAGATGACAATTGGAGATAGATTCTGAAGTTAGCAAAGTGCTTTTTCGATAGCTCAAGAGTTCTCTCCAGAAGTGGTTATGATAGTTGGGTATGGTAGTTGAAAGTTTCTGAGCATGAGACATTTGATAGTTAGATTTTCTCATACATATCATTATATGACACTTGAGAGATTTGGTTTCCTTCTTGGAACAATTTACTTGGATTTTGACCCCTTTCATTTCCTTACATACTACATTATGGATATTACGTTGACTCATCTTGATAAAATAATTACAATGATATGAATTCTCTTTCAAATTATTAAATTTCTATGATCTTCAATCTTGTATTGATGCATTGACCAATTCTATTTTCCTCCCAGATCTTCTCACTTATAACCCTTTGACAAACTCAATGAACACTATTGGAATATTTGACATTATTAATCACTAGAATTTCTAAGTGATAACCTTTTGGAAGAAAACCTTTTTAGTTCTTGGTCAGGGTGAGATTATTTGGGCATATTGTTATTATTGGATACATATGTATTAAACTCGAGCCATGCATATATCTTGTGGGAAATTTGACTAAACCATACATTATGGTAGTTACATTATCTTTTCAATATCATGATTATATGATATGATGTTCATTCGATGTTTTGGGTACCCCTATTGGAAGCCATTAAAGACCACATAGTGAATGCGATGTGAATATTTCTGTGTATTTTATTTGTAATTTGAAATTTCCATATAACCAACATTTTATTTAATTGATTTATTGAAAAGCTTAGAGACACTTGTTCATTTTTACCTTCTTGAAATATTTCAGAAGTTTGAATGTGACTATTTGGCCATTTTCTTTGGTTGTCGATATTTCTTGGTTTTATCTATTTTTGGAACTCGAAGCTTATGATTTTGGAGCCGCTTGGCTAAATATTGTCAAGAGTGTAATGTGGATTTTTTGGATTTCTTGATGAGTTGGTTCTATCTTGTTGTATGCTATGTTTTTGTTGTATGGGGTTACTCCCAAGGTTTCATGACTGCATGCATGGTGCTGCAACAACATGCCCTTGGTTTTGAGGTGATGGGGCTCAATGTGTCTACGACCATGGAGTGACCCGAACTCACTTAGATACTTGGTACTCGATCCTCCTATGGTGGTGTGACACTTATGAGATTCAGTCCTCCTATTGTGAAGAGATATATGATACTTAGTTCTTTATGGTTGAGAGAATTTTATGGTACTCATTCCTTCTATAGTGGAGTGAAACTTATAATATTTAGTCCTCCTATGATGGAGAGACATATGATACTTAGTCCTCTATGGTTGAGAGAATTTTATGGTACTTAGTCCTTCTATGGTGGAGTGAAACTTATTATATCCAGTCGTTCTATGGTTGAGAGGCTTTTATGGTACTCAGATTCTTCTTGGTGGAGTTTCCTCTATGACATGCATCATAATTGGTGGATTTGATAGTGATTTTCATTGCTCCTTGCATCCTAGGATGATGTTTTCACCACTGTAAAATTTAATTTATTCATTTCAAACTTCAGGGTTGAGCTTGAGATTATGCACTATTTTAGATTTTGGATTACTTGAGAATATTGTAATTTTGGAATGTGAGACTCACTTAAAAACATACAGATGGGACACCTGATAATTTTTCTTAGTTGTTTTAGATTCTTTGAGGAAGGGTTGAGATGTAAAACTATATATTTCTTTGATAGATATTGTTATACTTGGATTCACTAGGCATTGTACATAGTGATAATTTTATTTTTGGTCTCAGCGGACCTGATTAGAGGTGTGTTTCATGTCATACTATATTTTTCATTTTGTCTTATACAAACCATAGTGATATACCTATTTTATATGGATTATATGTTGTTGTGGCAATGTGTTTGGGGTGTTGTGATATATTTCCCGTCATAGTTATGTAGTGTTATCCTCTTGGTGAGGATAATGGTGGTGTCTCTTATGGTAATATGCTTGTATTGTCATCATAGACTTGTGTCTAGATAATTTTCTCTCCCACATTGATGTTTTGAATATAATGTGTATGCATTTCCTTATTGTTGAGTCGGTCCTTAATTGTGATAAAGGGCTTATTTGAAGTTGCTATCGTGAAAATGTGAAGTGGTATATTTTAAGGCTGTGAATTCTTAGATGACATCATGTTGTATTGTATTGTTGAAAACCTTCCAAAAAAAGTGAAAATTTACTTGTTACAACAGTATAAATAATGAGATACAACTAGTTAAGAATGAAAATGATTGTGGATTATCCATTCCAATTCATTTGTGTTTATGAGAAAACAAATAATCACAAAGATTCTTATGGGAAAAAATTTATCGAATATGTTTGAATATGACTATAAAATATTGGTTTGGATTCACTACAATAGAGAAAAAAATCATTCGTCATAGAAAATTAAGCAATTTGAGGAAATTATAGATTTTGAAGTTCCCTGGTGATTGCATGTTAGTAGAAATATTCTTGGTCCAAGTAAATCGAAATTCGATCATTGTTGACCTCTTTCTATCCTCCATTTTATCCTTGCATCCAGTCTCGTTTATTTTATGTCGCATCAAGGATGATGCTCTTATAAGGGGAGGTAGATGTCATGACCTCTCCATTGGATTCCTTGTGTTGGATGATAATGGTTTGATTGAATAAAATATGGTTTAAATTTCTTGTGGCATGTGAAGTGTTTTGTTATGGAATATTCTTTATAAAAAATCCTTCCACTTTCTATTCACCTTTTGGGGAAAATGCCCCTTCACCTTTATTGTTTGAAGCTTTGTCAGTAAGACTAGGAGGTTTAATATTATTTTATTCTATATTTTTGAAGACCGTGTCTGGCGATTCAGTGAATATATTTTGGCTTCTCCTCCCATGATAATTTATCCAATGTTGCATTGATCTACGTGTATATGTGGCTATTCCTGTTATTATATATCTTATCCATCAGAATGTTGGATGAAAACAATATGAATGTAATGAATGTGCTAAACAAAGCTCTCTCTAACAACCATCCAAAAATCAGTACCATTATTGGTTAAATCAGCCCTGAACACAGAGATAAATCTATAACCATTATATATCCTCATTTTACTCTATAAAAATTTATTGATATGGTTTTTAGTTGTATCTGAAGTGGTTTCATTTGTCTCTAAGAGGAAGGAAACTACTGCATGTCGTTGTTTTGTTGTTGTATGCCAAAGAAGAAGAAGAAGATTGTGGATTAAGAGGCACTTTATTCGGGTGTAATGTCTATTTGTATTTATTTTTCTTCTTATGCTTCTGTGAACCTATGCTTCTGTGAACCTATGCTTCTGTGAACCTATGCTATGTGCATTGTAACATTTGCAACACCATTCATGGCTATCACTTCATTTTTACTGCTCTTTCTCTTTAATTTTGAGTAGTTGTTGTATGGATTAAGACATTGAAATTTCCCTTTTCATGTTATCCCACTTATGTCTCTATAAGATATGTCTCTTTTAGTATTCCTTTGTGTGAAGCCCTCTAAATTTCCATTCTCTACCAATGAGCAAGAAGGGAATTTCAAAGTAGGGCAGGGTTGTTGTTTTATGTCAAATTTAAACTTGTATGAATTTGTATGGATTTGTTGTTTTAATGGCACCTTGGAGTGCAACTAGCTATCTCAAGGAGACTCTAAAAATTTTCATCATCCTTCCATTTGAACCTATGAATTTTTTTGTAAGTATTTGTTTGGCAATAGAATCCCTCCTAGGACAGTTGTGAGGATGTGCTTCTTGGTATTGGAAGAGCACATACTAAAATTGGAAATTTTGAATAGGCCAGAGGGCCATATTCTAAATGCTTACGATCAAAATGATTTTGTGGGTGTGTTTTTTAGTGGTTGAAGAGCACATTATAATGTGTAAAAATGTAGAGGTAGGCTTAGACATATGAACTATTTTCAAAAATTCTAGCTTTGAGAGATGCCCAAATTTGGGTTTGTTTAAAATGCATTGGGAACTTGGAAGAAAATCCATGGGCATTCACCCAACACAATGGAGATTTGGATAGTTTTTTTGTCAGATGTTTTATTTGTAAATGTTGGGTAAATATGTATGCAAAATATGGGAGCATTCTAATGCACATGAATGGGTTAGCAAATGGTTTCATGGTGATGGACGTGTACCTTTCACGTGTCCAAAACTATATTAGAGCACCTCCCTTGTCCCCTCACTATGAACATGCATGGTTTTCTCCCTATTTCCTACATGCTTTCATATTTGTGGTTTTCCCTTCATATTGCTAGTGAAATTCTTAATTAAATGAAGAGTATGGTTATGTTTATTAAAAGGAGTTGTTGCACATAATGGATTTATTTACCGTACATCATGTAGAATCCGATATGAACCCTTTTAGTGTAATGCTTCACTCTCTAACCTTGTCATGTGACAACTAGAACTTTTGGATGATAGAACTGGATAACCCTATCCACCTGATTAGAGAATTAAAACTTGAATTCCATGTAATCCCCTCATTTTTCCACCTTAGTAAAATTTAGTAAAACATGAATTTTCAACAACGCACAAACCACCACTCCAAACCCCGTAGTGGGTAAGTTATGGAATGATCATGTTCACTGGTGACATGATATGTCATGTCAATCTCTATAATGACCTTATATTTTCATTTGACCTTGTTTCGTAGCACGTCTGGAGGTCCAATAACCTATTTTACTGCTTTGGTCAGTTGTAATTTTTTTTGAAAAGTCAGTTTGGTTTTGGCCCGCGACTTAGGCCCCTATAAAGAGAAAAGAAATTTGGTCACCGCACATCTCTAGTATTTCTCTAGGATTATCATAATCAATCAATAACTTTGAGAAAATCACATCATAAGATTGTTTTGTAACGAGGTTTTGTAGGCCTTTGGATGTTTGATGACTAAGTCCAACTAGCATAATTACAACAAGTAGCTTCGGAAATGTAGCAGCCATTTGAATACTAGTCACAAAATTTGTGTTCTGTAAACTCCAAGGGGTTCCCTGTAGATAGGTGAATTGACGGGAATTTACACGTGTGTGTTTGAACTTCAAAAAATGGATTTCAACCTCATTTTTGGGTCACTTTGGCCAAATTAGTCATCTTTATAATCTTGCAACAGTAGCAAAAAAATTCCATGGAACTTTCTCTTAGTAGAAAAACTATTGCAAAACCTTTAAACTCTATTATAAGGCTCTATATAACTCCTTGATGACGTTTGTTTGTATTTTATTGCTTATGGGAAATTCAGCGTGCCTTCCTCTCTCTATCATGATCCATCTTGAAAGTGAAATGAAATTGCATTTGTGTTCTTACCTCTATTGTATTGTAAAAATTTTTAGTTTATTGTAAGTGGAAAATAATATATATGTGAAAATGTTAGTCATATTGGGAATGCCATGCCAGTGTTTATTTTCGCTGACCATGTTTATACTAACTTTTCAGATTGCAGATAGTGGAAGCATGAGTAAAATGGATGTTGGAAATCTAAATTTAATTTGTATTATTGAAAATATGTAACCAAGATGGAATTAGAATAGTCTGGTATTTTTGTATTATTAAAGAAGAAGATCTCCTCTCATTGTTTACGTGTGTTATTTAATATACTGATGGTGTAATTTTACTTGTAACCTTACAATTAACCTATATTATAGAATAGTATATTTAGTAACTGGGGCGAATCTTCATAATTTTGTATATTGGTATGATAGTGAGATAAAACTTGAAAATTAATTATGTCGTAAGCATGTAAAGAAAAATGTTGGTCATTGATAGTATGGCTTTTGATGGTTCTTTGAAACCTTCTTACACCCTTTTCCACCTTGAATAATTAATCATGCGATTTCAACATAACGTAGTTAGTGCACTTATCATCTCACATGTTGTTTTTAATAGTAATTAGTGCATAAGAAGGTTAATATTTAACTGATAGATAGTGTAATGAAATTTGATATGTAGTTGGTCATGGTTGTCTTATAATAAACTAAAATCATGTTTTTTGATAAAATAGTTATGGTTAACCCGTCTCTTCCCCAAGGTAAAATATATTTCCTCTAGATTACTTGGACATCTTAGTTGTACATGAGTTAGAACGATTTGCAAGAGGGAAAGTGGTTACTCCATTGAAGGGTGATATAAGTCCATTTGAATTGTAAGTATGATTGTTTATCTTATTTATCCACTTAAAAAAAAAAGAATTCCCTACCACGGGGGGTTCACTTAGTAAAAGTATTGTATAGCATGTGCATTTGAAGGGTATTAAAGAATACCCTTAATTCTAGTTTTTACCTCTAATTATTCAATTTGTAATATCCCATCCTGTTATATTATTAGATTGAAAATACCCCCTATTTTTTCATGTACCTTACTTACCCAGTTTTCAATTACAATTTTATTTACCCCTTTTTATTTCTACCTTAATATATTAAACAAAAAATATATCATATTTCTCACTCAAATTTTTTTAATATGCATTTCCTCTCAAAAGATAGTTTGAAGCCATTGAAGCCCTATTACAAATCACCTTATAAATGTTAAGCTTTAATCATTTATCAATAGTTCTTAAAATAATTAAGACGGTGAAATAATATCACTTGTGTTGAAAAGCATACTCAATCCTAGTTTTGTACCATTTTATTATTTCTTGGTTAAGAATCTCTTAATTGAGATTTCTTTACTCAAAAAGAGATTATAATTTAACTTTATGAACACGCTCTTTTTGAAATTTTAAGGTATTTACTTTTAAAAACTAGGGTTCAAATGTTTTAGTTTTATATTAAAATCAAACCTCCCTTTCCTTTGGCTCACCTCTCTAACCTAACCCCAATATCTGATTCAAAATATTAATAAATTAAACCCTTTCACCCCCTCATGTGTACGGGTATATTGACTTTAATTTTATTACTTTTAATTACCTCAATATGAACCCACGTGCTAGGATATTTCCTAGCTAATGAACCCCCTGTGTTCCCTACCCACCATGGCCATGAAAAAATCCCAACCTTCCTGAAATAAACCATTTTCAACTTTGGAGAAAGATAGTAGCGGGTTATAGGTGTTGTGAGAAAAAAGTGAATATTCGTATAAATTTAACCATAAGAAACAATGGATGAAGAGTTAAATCCTATGGGCATTTTGACTCTAAAAATAATTAATAAAGGATAACCATTAGGTGTGAATCCTTCATGAGGTAAGAATACTAGTTATGCGTTACTGCTTACCCATGAAGGTTCATGTTCCTTTTGGATCAAGATGAATTAGTTTGAAGACCTCTTAATAGAATTTCAATGGATGAAAACTTGATGTATATTTCCTACCACATGAAATGGTGACCTAGGGAAACCTTAGATTGTTTTATGAAGATTGGATTTCTCTATTATATTATACCTCATAATACTTCAGTGGTAAAATATTAATGAAAATGATTTCTTATGTGGGAATTTTCCCTTTGGAGCTACTAAATCTCTAAACGGAAAACTAAAGCATCATCACTCAACATTCGTCGTTTAAGAAATTTTAATGGGAGACTAAACTAATCAATGTAAAGGTAGAAAGATTACAAGTTGAAGAGAAGAACCTTGGAAATTTATGGTCTCTTTAGAAGATAGGCATCCTAGTTGTTATGAAGTGAATAAAATGCAAACGTGATTGTAATATGAATAAAAGTAAAGGAAATTACTCTCTATGAGATAATGCAAAGATGAGGAAACTTGTAAATTGTAAATGATGAAGGATGGTTTGATGATTGGTATAAGTGGAACAACACGGTGTATTTACACAAGGAAATCTAAGGAAAATTCTAAATATTGAGACCTATGTGAATGATTGTCAAGAACCCAATCTTTTCTTCTTGTAGTCCTCTTTACTTGTGTTAGACTATACTTGTATGAGCTATTGTGGTTCTCAAGGTCATCTCGCTCGTGGAATATATGTGCTCATGAGGCGTGGTTAGCATTAACCCCTGTTATTTACCAACAAATTATAAGAATAAAATGTTTTTCAGGTATAGGTGCATAGTTATGGTTGGAATACACCTCTTCTTTCTTCTTTGAGGTTGCACTTATTCCCTTAACTTTTGTTCACTGAATGTATGAAATGCGTAGGTGCTAGTAGCAACTTTCTTAATTGAGGAATCTAACTAATGGGAATATTTTTTACTATAGTAGGAAAATGATGGTAGATATTTTATATGTATACAATCCTAAGCGAATTTGTTATGCCACCCTTCAATAGGGATCAAACAAGGTAAAGTTAGTAATGTTGAAAATAATATTGAGGTGACGATGACACCTCAAGGATTAAGGGATAGTAACTTTCATACACCTTAAGTAAGAATTTAAGACTCACTTATTAATCAGTTTTTGTAATAAACATCCTTCAAAATCTATCATGAATCGTGTTGTCGCATTGGACACCTCAAAAAATGGCGACACAGTCATATGTTATTAGATGAGTTTTTATTCGTTAACTGTACTTTTGTGGAATGAATTAAAATATTATGTGAGATGGGTAACGTAATCCAAGTTTTATCTTACCTCAAGAGGATGTCCTATATAAATCCTTGTGCTAAGTAAGTGATGCTCTCTTCAACCTTTGCATGCATTTTTAGACTTTTTTGAATGATCTCTTACAGAGTATAGTTTTGGCTTGTTCGTGGCATTGGGGGACTAATCCCTACTTAGTGTAGGTATAAATGTCCATTTTGGGTCACACCTAGATATGCTTATACAAACTTGGACACAAACTTTGTGTTGTGAATCTAATTTGAAAGAGGTAACGTAAAAAAATTATGGAATGTAATCCATGACCGAACCCTAGAGAATAGTAAACCTCCTTTGTTGTGAGGTATTTAGAGCCATGATAGTTGTAATCGTGTTTTTGCTAGGATATTACTCTTAAACTAATAACATGCGATGCATACAAAAATATGATGGTAAAACCTTTGGTACATTGATTTGTTTCAAAGGAAAGTGTTAGTGTTATTTTTGTATGGTGAGTTGGGCTAGTGTCTTTGGTGTTGCATTTATTAATGAAAATGAAATTGATAGTTTTTTGGTTATATTTTGAGTGGGAAAATAGTGGGCATAACAGAAAAATTGTATGAATTGGTGGGTTAAATGGTTCAATCAAAAAATTTTAATCCTCAAACATTTATAAAAAATGAAACTTTTCAATTGTACATTTGTTTATCTTTCATATATGTATAACCTTACGCATGTTTGTGCTTGGAATGGTAACTTTATTTACATCAAACATGCCTTTAATAGATATATTCACATTTATGCAAGGTAGATAATAGATTCCATACATGTATTAGGTTAACCTCTATAAATCTTCTATTACATACTAGTTGGCACTAAGTTATGTGCACATGAATAGAAAGTAGAAAAAGAGTAGAAATTCCTATAAAACATACAATATTTTCATCAACATGTTTAGCATATTCTCTCTTGTTCATAACAAAAGTAAAAAGAGTATCATGTATCTCACACATTCCAAGTTGGCTATAATGTATTCTGGCATATTTGGGTCTTCATGTAGTATAAAACGTGGAGCTCTTTAATCCTTACTTACCTCCACTTGAGCAACAATTTTTAACATCTTTAAAATTTGGCTCCTTTTAGATTTCACTAAAACTATATATTGCCTTTTTCATTCATTTGGTCGTGACTTTCACTTTATTTTGTATTAGAAGGTGTAATGCTATCAAATAACATCTTGTTATACCATAATTGTTTGAAATGTCTATAAAATTTATCTTAGAGTATAATTGTCTGTACATTTACCCATACTACCATGATCAAATAAACTTTATATTATAATTTTAGAGGGTTGATTAGAATTTTTTTTCCTTTGAGATTCCTATTAAACTTGAAACTTAATTATAAGAAATAGGTTTGTAAATTGAGTCATGATTTTTTTTATTTTAGGTATCATGGATTTTAGCTTTGAATATCTTATTTATTGGTATCATGATTTAATATGATTGGATGAATTTTAATATACTGCAATGTAGAACATAATGTTATCCAATGATTTATATATGATTGGGTGAAGTGTAATTTATATACCATTTTTTATATTATCCTAAATAAAAGAGTGATAAAATTAAAATGTTTAGTGGATAAAAGATAAAATCCCATGACTTTTATATCTATTGTGAAACAAAAAAATAAATATTTGTAAAATCAAAAGATAATGTTTATTGACTTATTAGAGACATATACATTATTTTGGAAACAACATAGCTAATCTTACCATTGATAATGCTAATTATCAATTAGATCCTTCAAAAAAACCCTTGCCATTTCCATTATATTTAAATACATAAAGTATTATAGGCGAACAACATAACCAAAAATAAAATGAATTAGGATACATAATAATATTCATAGGATTTTTTTTAAAGTTTCCGAATAGAATTTTTATTTTAATATATAACCTTTTTCTTAATGTTTTCAAAATTAAAAAAATCCTACCCATATGGGCCTTGATGTCCTGAGATTTATGTCTCTTCTTGTTGGCTATCTCGTCCATTGGATGTTAGCTTTCATGAGCCCCTTGCGAACTCAAAAAATTTCTATAAGAGTGAGGTTGAATGCGTAAAAGCATAATTTATTGTTTCCCAGATAATATCCTTGTTTAAAGCAAAAATCATGTATCTATATAATATTTTAGAATTTATTTATTTTAATTGGCATTCAAAGAAAAGCATTGGGATACATTTATATATATGGTCCAACATTTACCAATTATTTTGTAACATACAATGACCTCATTGTTAATTTTGTGATTTTGTTCAGAACACGAGGGCACTCATAATAGTAACGGGGTAACATATACTCCTATTGACTTCCTCCATTTAGTTTTACGTTTTTCAATATTCTAGAAAGCTGCTTATGTCTAATAAAACTATTTTATCTTAATTTTACTATTTTTTTAGTATTGTAAAACCGCTTTCCATATCTATAGATAAGATATTATATAAACTCCATTATATGTAACTTAATAATAGAATGAACAAAATAATTTTCAAGAAAACAAACTAAATTAACCAAACAAATAAGATAAAAAATAAAGGCAATTGAATGCTTGAGCCTTGAATACATTAAAAAATAAATCTCCCATATAAATTATACTATAGAAAAATAGAACAACTTGAGATCTCACAAGAAAAACAAATCAATCGGATAACACCAAGTTTTTCAAAGAAACTAAAGCAAAATATTATTTGAATGCAAGAATTTCTTTATTATGCTGAAGGTGTTTAATAGGGAGATGAGACCTGATGGGTCTGACAACTGTTAGAAAATAGATGGTGAAGAGGAGTTTGACAGGGATGCATTGAAATCCTGGGGCCAAAAAATTTCCACGCGGTCAAAAAATTTCCACGCAGTCAAAAAATTTCCAGACTCTGACTTGAGTTCTTGTTTGTTTGGCTTTCGTTATGGAGATTCAAACCCGTGACGTGCTTGTTATGTAGAGAGTTTCAATGGATTTCATTTATGTGGAAGTGCCGGGAAGCTTTCTTTTTCGTTGCTGGAATATCTGCATTAAAATACGCATGAGACTTTAATGGTTCTAAGTTAATTGTGGGGTTATGGTTTGAATTAATTCAAAAAGAAGAACAAGTTGTCTAATCCTATTGCCTAAGATAATTGTCGATTTATTTCAGTGATTTGACTTTTTCTTTTGAAATTTGACAGTTAAGCTTTATTTCATGGTTGTAATTAATCTTTTTAAAAAGTATTATAAATATATAAATATGTGGGTTTCCTCTCCAAGAATGGGGAAGGGGGTTCAAACCATATGAACCACCTTCCCCACCTCAAACCATTTGAGGGGAGTAACAAGAAACCTACATGGCTTGCCCATAAAGTCATGAGGTTTGAGAGGGAAAATCCCTCTCTCTTCCCCCACAAATTCCAAAATCCATCATGCCATATGATGAATGGAGAAAACTAAAACAACAAGAATACTCAACAAATAGCCACACATAAGAACAACACACACACATTTTAGACAAAACAAGGCTAAGATCTAATCATAATATAAAACATAAAATGAGCTCAAGGAGCCTACCTCCAAAATATCTCCAACACTCTAACTTTTCCACTTCCTTATCCAAGCAAGCTCTAGCTCTAAAATCACCAAGCCTCCAAGCAAAAGCTCCAAAAAAAAGGTTCTCTTCTTTCCCCATGAGGGAGATTATGAAGAGAAGCCAAGAAAAATCCTCACAAATGAGGGGGTGACATGTGTCACCCCTCTCTTCCTTCAAGGTCAAAGATTCTCACAATAAAAGAGAGAAAAGATAAACTAGCTTTTAACACTCTTCTCCCAAATTACCCAAAATGAAAAAAAAAACAAACTAGTGCAACTTTGTACAAAACACACATACCAATCCACCTTACATGGATGTGACCAAAGGGAGGAAAAATGGGAGGGAAACTCCCTCTATGCCTCGGAATTAAGCCCCCCTACCTATTAGGTAGGGTCCAAGGGCCTATTTTCATGCTAGGTGTACTTCCAAACTTAAAAGGGGTCAATTAAAATGCCTAAAATAGCCACATTTCGGGTTTGGCACATTTGGACACAAGTGTAGAGGATGTGGGGCCCACCCAAGGGTTCACATGTGACCATAATCCCCTCTATTTAAATACAAAATTACCCAAACACAAAACTTAATGCAAGTGGGGACCATTAAGTCCCAAAACCAAGTTTACAAAGGAACCAAAACATCCTAAACAAGATTAATATTACATGACATACTACATTACAAATGAGGGTCACTCATGGTGTTCGAAATAATGAAAGCTAATACTAAGGCCTCATACAATAAACATGGTTAGGACTTAGCCCTGTGTGCCACTTGTGCAAAATTGTGTAGTTGCCCTGAATCTCACATTCTCTTGTGACCTGTTACCTACACACTCATTGCACACATTAAATGCACCTGTCCAATACAATGTAAATCAACTACTCAATAAGCAATCAATGAAATCTATGCTAGCATATCATCATCCTGAAATTGAAAATGTGACAACATGCATAATTACAACACAATTTACCATGAGTTAGCCATAGAGATAAATAAAAGTGTCACGCATCCATATAATCCAAGCATGTAACTAACTATCTAATATATCTCAATTAGGTCTAACCAACATTGAAATAAGTTAGTATCCACAACATCAAATGAAAAATTTGCCAACATACTAATCAAATCAAATTGGCGCTACGCGCCCAAATACCCATACATGTCCAAGAAGGTCAAATATCATAACATCCTGTCCAACATATATCAAATCCCTATGCAATCATGTCTATGAATAAAGAAGTCAATAGATAACTAAGGCTATAAAAATGTGGGCACTACACTTTATTTCAGTGACTTGACTTTTGCTTTTGAAATTTGATAGTTAAGCTTTATTTCATGGTTGTAATTAATCCTTTTCAAAAGTATTATAACCTAGTCCAATTCTCGACCCTGAAGGGCCAACCTATCGTGCTCCAATATGCATACGGGCTCCAGTATCCACTACCCTCCGTCCTCTACCTATAATGCCGACCAATCCAAAACATGAAAAACATCAGGTACATATCTATGAAGTACAAAAACATGAAATACATCATGGGCCCATGCAAGGCATGGTGGCAAAGATAGGTGATAGGAAATTGGACCAATGACCTCTAAAATATCAAAAGGCCCCACAAAACAAGGCAAAAGATTAGAACCCTTTCCATAGTGGATTGGGCTCTTATGTGGATGAACTCTCAAGAAGAATTTGTCACCCAATGAGAAGTGACGATCAATCCTCTTGGTGTCTGCATATTCCTTCTGACGTGCTCTATCCTACTCAAGACACTTTCTAATCAGAACAACCTATTGCTCTAAATCTTGTAGATAATCTGGTTCCAGAATAATCCTTTCATCTAGTCTGTCCCAACTCATAGGTGTCCTGTAAGGTCATCCATGTAAATCCTAGTAGGGAGCCATACCAATGGAACTATGATAGCTATTATTGTATGAAAAATCAACTAAATGAAGATAATCTTCCCACTTCTTCTCTTGGTCCATCACATACATCCTCAACATGTCCTCCAGTACCTGATTAACCCTCTCTATCTGTCCATCTATCTCTGGATGATATGCTAAGCTGAAATTAATCTGTGTACCCAAAGCGGTCTGAAAGGAAGTCTAGAAAACTGAAGAGTAAATGGTATCACTATCATTGATGATGGTCTTCGGAATCCCATGCAACCTAACAATGTCCTCCATAAATACTTTGGCGATGGCCTATGCATTATAGGTGACCTTGGTTGGCGAGAAATGCGCAACCTTTGTCTACTTATCCATAGTAACCATAATGGCATCATGATGATAAGAAGACATAGGAAGTCCTACTATGAAATCCATGGAGATCACATCCCATTTCCACTCAGGAATATCATGAGGATGTAAGAGTCATGCGGGATGAGAATTCTCTGCCTTGACCCTTTGACACTCAAGGCATCATGCAACAAAATATGCTATGTCTCTTCAAAGACCTGGCCAATAATATAACTCCCTCAGATCGGTGTGCATTTTCTTTACTCCTAGATGTGTTGCATATGGAGCTTGATGAGCCTCTGTCAGAATAAAGTTACACAGATCATCAGACTTAGGCACATAGATGCACCTATAGAACCTAAGTAAACCATCTATCTCTAAAATGCACCCTGAATATCTACCCTATAATGAACCCTGGGACTCCAACATCTATCTAGCTCCCTCATAAAATTCTTCCTCTAGAAGATGCTCAAGAATCCTTTCTCTCAAATCTGACTGCAAGGTCAAAGATGCAAGCACATGTCATCACCTACTAAGTGCATCTGTAATGACATTTTCATTTCCTTTGATATACTACACTTCCATGTCATACTCACATATGAAATCCATCCAACGCTGTTGTCGAGCATTAAGGTTCATATGTGAGAAGATGTGTTGTAAACTACGGTGGTCAGTCCTCAAAATGAAAGGTCTACCCAAAAGGAAATGATGCCAACACACAACTACATGGATAACTACTGCAAACTCTAAGTCATGTGTAGGATAATTAAGTTTGTAGTCTTTGAGCTTATGCGACTCGAAGGTAATCACCCGAAGCTCCTACATAAGAATTCCTCCCAAACCCTCTAGTGATGCATCAGTACAAACAACAAAATCCTCTGTTGGGTCTAGAACTGCTAAGATGGGCGTCATGGTTAACCATTCCTTAAGCAACTGAAAGGCCTGCTCACACTTTTCTGACCAATCAAACTTATTCCCTTTTCTCTGAAGGGGAGTAATAGGGTGAGCAATTCTAGAGAAATCCTAAACAAACCTGTGGTAGTAACTTGATAAACCCATAAAACTCCTCACCTCAGTGACTGATGTGGGTGCTGGCCAATCCATGATAGCCTGTATCTTAGAGGGATCTACTAAGATACCCTCTCTTGATATGATGTGACCCAAGTACCAAATCTTTGTCTGAAAGAAGCTACATTTTTCCAAGTTCCCATACAACTTCTCTCTTAAAACCTGTAGTACCTATCTCGAATGTTCCTCATGTTCCTCCTCAGAACAAGAATACATCAATATATCATCTAGGAACACTAAGACAACATGATCCAGAAAGGTCTTGAATACTCCATTCATGAGGCTCATGAAGATAGCCAGGGCATTGGTCAAACCAAATGGAATAATGATGAAATCATAATGCCCATAATGTGTGCAAAAAGTTATCTTATGAATGTATGCATCTGATATGCACAACTGATGATGCCCTGACTTGAGATCAATTTTCGAGAACACTCTAGCTCCCCGCATCTGATCAAACAAGTCATCAATCCTAGGAAGTGGATAACGGTTCTTTATTGTGACCTTGTTGAGTTTCCTGAAGTCTACACAAAGTCTGAGAGAACCTTCCTTCTTCTTCACAAATATGACTGGCGCTCCCCAAGGAGATACATTAGGACAAATGAGACCCTTCTCCAATAACTCCTCTAACTGAATCTTGAGCTCATGGAGCTCAGGAGTGGTCATCTAATAGAGTTCCTTAGAAACTGGTGCGGATCTTGGCACTAAAACAATGGTGAAATCCACCTCTCTGTGGGGTAATAACCCTGGAAGCTCGCCTAGAAACACATATGCATACTCCCTCAAAACTGTATGATCATCTAAGGGTGAATGCTCTGGAGTGCTCTCTGATCGATCACTGATGGTGATAGTAAACAATTGACAACCTTTATGCATCCTCCACTTGAGTTTCTTAGCTGAGATCATGCGTAAAGAGATAGGCCTCTACATCTTTGATATCATAACTACACTCCCAAGATCATCCTGGCACTCAATGACCTTATTCCTGCAATCTACCTTAGCCCGATGAGCCTTGAGCCAATCCATACCCAAAAATACTTGATAGGATCCTAGAGGAATAACTCAAAGGTCAAGAGTAGTGGAGAAGACTCCCAAATCAAGTACACAATTCTCCACATACGAGTCAAGGGCCAACTTAACCTGCCAACTATCTAGTTTCCTAGCCACCACTAGCCCACACTGGTCCACTACAGAAGGAGATATAAAAGAATCTAAAGCACCTGAATCAAAAAGTGCTGAGACAGAAATACCCCTAATAGTACATGTTGTCTCAATATCTGTGGCATGATGCTTGGCTTGGCAGTTTTCAACCACTGCATATACACGATGGGAACGTCCTACGTAACCCACCATATGCTCAAATCTAGGAGCTATCTGCATATCCATGGTAGTGGGTTTGTGTAGACACATACACACATAATGATTAGGGGAACCATAAATAAAACATCCTCCTATACCTCTCTAAGATTGGGTCCCTCCTGTACTCTAGTGCACTGATCCTGCTGGCCCAACCCTAGCAGACTACTATGTGTGAGCGAGCTATACTTGCTAATCTCCCTGTCTCCTATCCCTAGCTACACCAAAACCTCCTCTAGTACCACCTCTTTGAAAGCTCTGAGTATGTCTAACCTTTTGTTACTGGTGGCCATGATGCTGTGTTTGCTGCTGTGGATGCAGTGGAGGCCAAAATCCTCCTCTAGGTTTTGGTGATGTCCCCTGTGACCTCTGACTCTAAAAGGCCTGTACCCTATCCTAAAACTTTATCTTATTCCTATCTTGGTGCTCCTGTGCCCTGGTCCTATTCTCCTTAGCTAAGTAGGCCTTTTCAATGGCCTTCTCAAGTGTGGGAGGAGATAGCATCCTAATTTCTCTTGCTATGTATGCATTCAGGCCCCAAATAAACCTATTTAATTGTAATTTTTCATCTTACAGGTAGTCCACATACTACAGATAATCCAGGAACCTACTCTCATATTGTGCCACTGTGCTAGAGCCCTGTTGTAAGTCATGAAAGTCATCATTCCTCTTCTGTACGAAATGATCTAACATATAGCGAGCCCTGAATCGCTCCTCGAACAACTCCCAGGTCACTGTATCTCAAGTCAAATGGAGCTTCCTCTCCTCATTCCTCTACCAAATGCTTGCTGCATCTCATAGGAGGTGTATGGTGAACCTGTATTTGACATTGCTCTCATAAGAGTGCAAGCCAAAGAAACTTTACAGGATAAGGAGCCATGACTCAGCCCCAAAGCCATCTGTACAGCCAATGTAAGTAGGAGGCTGTAAGCGAAGAAGATCCCTAATCACACTATCTATGTCATGATCCTGGCACTACAGTCCAATAGGTGAAAGGGGTTGTCTATCCCTAAATGGTCCCTCGAAGCTATGTGAGTGACTACAAAGGTACGGGGCTACCCTCTTGTGGTGAATGGAAGGGATATATGACCTCTCCCACCTAGGGGTAGCGTGCTCTGACGGCTTCGAGTGTGTGTCCTCACCTATCGGCTCCTCGTCTCCTAATTGGATGTCCTCCTCTTTCGCCTCCTGCGGTGGTGGAAGGCACTTTTGCACAACATCGATCAACTGTTAAAGAGCCTCTAAGATCTGAGGCCCTAATTTGGGTTCCTGTGGTTTGGGCGTAGGTGAAATACATCCCAAACCCCTAACCAATCAACGCCTCATGGGTGCTATCCTATGTACGAGGTAAGAAAAGAGATTATTAAATTATAATGATTGCGGAAATTTTTTAATTGTTTTAGTTTTAATGTTATTAAATTATAAATTAAATATTTAAAAGTTTTACCCAGAGATTCCACATGTGCAAACCTCGCTCTGATACCAAATGTAATGCCCCGCCTCGGGACACCAAAAAATACACTAAAATTCACTAAACATTTGGGTAAATTTTTTTTGAAATTAAATACTAATAATACAAAATCGATTCCCATTAATATTTATTTTAAACTAGCTTTATTTACCCATTTACCTAATCAATAGCCCTAGACAATATTATTTATTTAGTTTCTACTACGTTTGTTAGGGACACCCTAGAAGGAGTCTACCCTCCCTTTTTAAACTAGTTGGAATTTCCCCTTTTATTTATTAACTTGCCCACACACCCTTCTTTATTTTAATTCTCATTCCCATGAAATAGTCAAAACTTAAAGAGTGTAGGGTTAAAGGTAAGCCCTAGGATGGATCTAATCTTGACCATTGATTTCAAATTTTACCCTAAAGTTTCCCTAATCATCTCTATGTTTACTTTTGCTTTCTATTATTCTTCTCATTTTGTTTTGTGTTGTCATTTGCAGGTTGTTTGGAGAGGCCATGAATGGCCATGAAGAATTTATTTGAAAGTAATCTGCTTAAACACATGAATCCATATGGATATGGGAATATATATATCAAAGCTCTGTTAGAGGTCTGAGAAGGGCAAGGTCACTGGTTTTGATTTAAAAAAAAATGGATTGGTGTGGGGGATTTGCATGGGCACGGAAATGGTGCAGAGGTTGGGGTTTGAGGAAACGTTTGGAGTGGTGTGTGGTGCGTGAGGAGAAGGGTGTGAGGAGGAGTGAAAGGTGTGTGGGAAAGGGGTGAGAAGAGGGGGGCAACGAAGTCTTCATGTGTGTGTGGAATGATTTTGTATGAAGAAATATGTTAATGAATATGTAAGTTCAGATTTTATAGGTTTATCTTGCCTTGGAGAGGTCTTTTCTGAGTTGGAAATGGTTTTCTTTCCACGTTCCATGAATGATTAAATGAGGGGATGATTCATAAGACCCTACATGTACTCTAAATGCTCTATTTGGAATGATATTAAGACTATCTCATGCCTAGGGTATGGTGGTAATAGATCTTAAGTGATATAATGGTGAGTTTCTTAGTGGAGGCACATGATAATCAATGCATGGTAGAAGAGTGTAGTGTTTGAAATGTTGAATGATTTGTAAGCTCATGGAATGTACTTTAAACTAAGGGATTTACATCTATTTGAGGGGTGTAAGTGCTTTGTTCTAGACTATAGGTGTTTTGTTTTGATTATGAGACAATATAGGTCTGTGCATTGAAATTTTAAAAAGGAAGAAGCCTTGTAATGACATTAAGAGTGAGGTGGGTGAGATTTACATTTCATGAGATGTTCAAAGGTGAAGTATCAACTCAAATGAAAGAAAATATTGCTTTAGTTAAAGTTGTGAAGTAATGCTAACTATGACTGCGTGCATGTGCAATTTGACAATGAGAGAGAAAATGGATTCACATGGATTTAACCCCCTAAGATCATACTGGTAAGAAAATATTTTATAGGATTTTGATACCAACATGTGTGTTAATTTTTCAGGTCTTGAATCGATGATCAAAGAAAGTTATAGTCAATAAACCTCTACCGGGTGTGTTAGGAGGGTTTCACTATGAATGTGCTAGGGTTGGCCTTTTTTAGCACCAAATGAATTTATTTCGCTTTGAAAATATTAAGATATGGTGCTGATGGACCCAATAAGTTGATTATGAAATAAATTTGAAGAAAAAGGGTTAAAATTCGATATTTCTATGACAGTTTGGAAAAGGATGGTTAACACACAGTTAAAAGCTAGTTTAAAAGGGTGATTTACAAAGGAAGTGGTCTTTTCCTTTTGAGATGGAATTTGAAACTTATCAAGATCAAATTAATCCATAATGGATCCTTAAAAAATTTTATTTTTTGTCTTGTAAGTTTCTACATTAAAAATTATGTGAATTGCAAGATTGTCCTATACTAGTTGTCTTCTTGTGAGCAAAAAAGTGAAAAAGTGAGCTATAAGGAGTTGTGGAAGGAGTTTGGATCCAAAATTTTGGCAGCACATTATGATTCCAAAATTTATCTAATGAAGTTTTAAAAACCTTCTAGGTGTCCTTAGACCACTCTATCCATGGTTGTTGCAAGCATGTTGTCTTAGGGGGCATTTAGTAAGCAAGGTTGATCAAGAAAGGTAATTTGATGAGTTGGGTCATTTTGAATGTTATTGATGAGTGAACTAAGATTATTTGAGCTATTATAACATGGAAGTAGGTTTGGGAAGAAATAAATAAGAAAAGAGTAAGAATTACACCTTGAGAAAAGGAGCTAGTCAAGCAAGAAATTGTGCAAGTGGTAGCAAGGTAAGTGTATAAAAGACCCTAGAGAAGTTTGAGGAGTTGGTTCATGAATGAACAATGTCGTGAATATGTTGAGAAGGGTAGGGTGATTTTTTAGCAATGAATGAATCCATTCTAGGAACATTTGACCATTTAATAAAATTTTAGCCTTTTTGGGCTTATTTTGATCCTCTTGGGTAGAGTTAGGAGTGAATTTGGTTGTTGAAATCTTCTTGTTGGTTGAGTGTATGCATGATTATATTTTTTATCTACATAAAGATGATATCTAGATCAACCATGCCCTATAATGTGTCAAACTCCGCTCACAAGGGTGTAGATGACCTAGGATTTAGTTGGAAATGCATGCCAAAAATTATCTACACTCTTCTTCTTATGTAGACACAAAATCACGCACTTGGGTACATTTCGAGGTCCTAAACACATACTTGCATTCATATCATTCCTAAGCAAGAAAAATATCAATTTACAACTATCTTTGGCTTCTATTCTTTGTTTTTGGTCTCCTTTCCGGTCTTTTACACCCTATAGCCTAGTCGGTATTTCACTTACTTATCTTTTATGACTCTAGACACCACCATCTAGACAAAACGCCAACACCCAAGTGCCCCTGTCCTTCTGGGCACCTCTAAGCATTTTCTATCTTACTCACTTCTTTTGGGTCTCTTTTATCTTTTGGGCATCGTATTTTCTTATGGCTTTACCTTCTAGCTATCAATTGTAAAATTCAACCAAAGGAATCATATAAATAAAAAGCTATGTGACAAAAATAAAGGACCAAGCTCTAAGAATATATTATCATCACCTAAGCTTGCATCGAAAGGTATCTAAGAGCATCAAAGGCATCCATCTAGCATTTCATTACAAGGGACAAGGGACTAGATTTTTATGCATACACTTCATAGGAAGGGGAAGTTCATTATTCCATCCACACATCTATTTACATTGATACATATATCTATTTCCCACTATCAAGTGTGACTTGCATAAGGGCATTCACAGGGACAAATTATTTCACACATGCACAAGAACTACACGGAGTCTGAAGATGTAGTGTAATGATCATTCTGTAAGTTCACTCAGTTCATGTGACCACATTGGGGTCAGTCTGAATCCCCATATTGCATCTTTTATTTTTGGGATTTGATATTGTAGTTTCAGGGTTTTGTAGGTGAATCTATGTCTTTATAGGTTATCAAGTGCACTCGGTGATCAGGTGACCAAAAATGACACTATATGTGACCAACAAATACCATCAATGACAAAATTTTGACACCATAAAATTTAGGTTCTACAGGTGCCTTCAGTAGTCATAATCTGATGCCCAGCAGAGGTCCTTGGCACCCAGGCGCCCTAGTTCCCTAGCCAACCTTATCTGGATAGTTACTATATTTTACAGTGTACACTTACGACAGTCTTCCCTTTCTGTTAATCCTATTTTCCAATCAAGATCCACATAGTCCAAGAAAAACAGGTGTAAATTAGTCTAAGTCCTTTCCTCTCTCTTGAACTTAGGGTTTCATATTTCATCTAGCTTTATTACTTGAGTCATCTTGTATCTAGTAGATGTACTATCATTAGTTTATATCAATTACTATGTAATATTAGGGTTTAGAATAAATCTATCTATTTTGGTAAATTAATTTGGTTATTCCTTCAATTTGTGTTTGTCATAGGAAATGCTCTCACTATGAATATTTCCATCAATTCCACTATGTTGACTATAGCTATTCGGCTATAATGTAAGTCTAAAATGCACTCTCTTATGAGTTAATAATTACATTGGGAGTACACTACAAACATCTAGATGAAGGGAAAAGTAGATATATTGATCTTAGATCCTATTCTTCTGCACACAACTCTACTTTCCTCATATGTCTTTGTTTCTCTTCATCTATTTCTATTTGTGCAACTGATCCTTCTACTTCCTTCTACTTCAAGCATTGCATTTTTTACATAGGCATTCTCTTCTTGTATTAGTTGATAATGGATCTTAGCTCAATCTTTGTAATCCTCCAATGAATATCAACAACTTGGTCTTGTGTGATCAGACTCATCTCAGTCCAACATGCATTTCTATCTATAGAGTATGGAATCTTCTATTATGCCCAGTTTTAGATGGGTACTGTCACCTTGACGTCTTGTAGATATGGGCCCAGGATAACCAGTGTCCCTTGATATTCTGGATTGTAACTAATGCAAGGATCCTTTACTTTTGATTCTTCTTGGTCTGCCTTGACTTCACGTATCTTATACAGTTCTTATCGGTCCCTATGAATTCGCTACAGGATTGCTATTCATATACCATTCTTGTTGCACCAATTTTCATTCAAATATTGCAACTTTGTACCCACTCACTGCTCTCTATAATCCAATGATCTATCTACACTATTCGGTAATAGCCATAATCCTCCTAGCATACCTTAGTTCTGAATACTGTAGGAAGTTGCACATAACTTCAAAAGGTCTTGTTTCGACATGCTTCTTCTCCAGGTGGGGATACTATTTTTGAATTGGATATCCTCTATGGTGACTAAATCAAGCTTGTGGTCATTAAGAACCCTCATTTATGTTGTACAATAGTTGTTCTTGTGTCACATGCACTCCCATCCCACACTAAATCTTATAAGCACCACATTTGACATCAGTGAAAAATTGACCCTGATACTGTTTGGACTCAACATCTTGGTTTAGCTCAGTCTTGAGTCACATTGTGATGAATTTCCTCCCTGTAGCTTATTCTCATCTACCTCTAGTCACGATATATTTTGGTTCTCATTTATGTAATTGTGATTACACTCCATGTCTATCCATCTATCAGTATTTAAATTTGTTACACAAATCTCGCACTTGGAAAACTGACACTTGGGCAATCCTACGGTTTGTTTCTTCACTTTTTGGTTGTAACTTTGTGTCAGTCCTGATGATTGGTTGTTTACCTCTTTTCCTCTTAGCTTACCTTATCAGATCTTACCCCTTTGGATATGTGTTGTGAGCTTAATCTTACTCAGATACTACTCAAAATCTGTAGCTCCTCCCTAGTATGCACATTGTTGATCCGCTACCTCCTATGTCAAAATGGTGAAGACACTTATTGTAATCTGTCATGTTTTCTACTTAGTTTGGGCAATTGGATATATACATGATTAACCCCATACTAATGCTTACCAGTGGCTCTGAGGATGTCTCCAGGTAGCTGGAGACCTCTGACACTCGTGATTTATAACCCCATCATGTAACATAGATGTAGTCAAAAAATCATGCAATTGGGGGACATCACATTTATTCCCAATCTCATACTAATATCTTAGAAGGTCTATTGAGTGAATAAAGTATTATTCAAACCCCATCGTTTGGCAATATTATTTACTTTCTATTTTGTAATTTGTAACCTATTGCACATCATAATGCCCAGTCATTGTCTCGTCATTACCCGTGTTGTTTTAGACTCTAGTGTTGAGGTGCCCATATTTAGTATTGAGGGAATGCTACATGGGTGAACCTGGTCCCACACTGGGGGTGCCATGGTCTACACTTCATAATACATATTTCTTGCCACTTATATTGGGCCTCTTCTAGCATAATATTATCATCTTCTATACTTTACTTTTTTTCGGCATGTCATGGGGTTACCTATCAAAATTAGAGAAAGAGAACATTATAAATATAAAGTCATGAGATTTATCAATGAGGGACCTAACATCATCTACTAATATCAATCCATCCAGAGTTACGGTCCATCTATTGCATAAATGGCATCCACATCTCATCCATCATCAAGAAACAAGCTGGGGGAACATGATTCCCATCAAACTTAAAGGGGGAGGGATTCTATTCTCATTCACACTCATACACATTATATTACATATCTTGGTTTCACTTATTCTTGCTTTCTTAGACTCACATGTTACACTTTGCTTACCATGTTAGCCGAATATCTAGTATGTCATTATTTTTATCATATAAATATGCACATTCACTTGTTCTCTATTTGTGGATGCTAACTTTCTATAGATATTTACACATAGCAATGATGTTTGACATTGTACCTATTACCAATCCCACCAAGGCTCCTAGGGGCATCTACATTTCTACTCTTACACATCACAGGTATTATTTGTCCACCCTTTACTACTTCCTATTCTTACTAGTACACTAATTTTCATTGATCCATACACGCTTTGACATACTCTTCATCTTTCTAATATGCTAACGGGTGCTTCATGTGTAGCATTTTCTTTGCAGGACTATTTGCCACTATGGTTGTCTGTTACATCTTGTTTAACATTGTTTGCTATTATTTATGGGTTATGTCCTATGTCTTGTTTGATCATTTCTTGTATGATTTTGGTTGTTTTGGTCATGATTGTCTTGTGAAATTGTGAGTGATGTCCCATGTATGAAAGCCACTTTTCGTGGTCTCTCCCTTGTACACGCATTTGCTTGTTACATTACTTTTCTATGATTTGTTTCTTTTATGACATGCTTTCTTCTTTTCCTACTAACACATGTATCTAGACATATTTTTTCCACGTGCCTTCATTTCCACCATGCACATTCCCTCCCCCATGTTGGGTACACATTTCAGATCAACATCAGTTCCTCTTTTTGGGCCGCATTATCCTTATAGACATCTAAAATGTCAACATGATTAATTCTAATTAATTTGTCCCACAAATATCCCAACATCATACATATAATAATTAATCACATGATTAATTACTATTATTTAATCCATTTTATCATATTTACCCTTTATCATTATTTATCATTTATTCCCAACTCCTTTTATTTCCTTATTAATAAAAAACTCTCAAATCCCACACACCATCCAACATCTTAATAAAAAAATCTCAAATCTCACCCCCTACCTTAACCAATCATCTCCTCTTCATCCAAATCAACTGTCCCACATTTATCATAATATCTTATAAATCATCCAACCTCTTAATCAACAAATATCCAATCTTAAATCTTTAATCAACCAATCACCTCCTCAACCATCACCTCCTAACCAAACCCATCCATAATTTCCTCTTCCTAAGATCCCTACTCCTCACCCGATTGACTTCCTCTTTGAAAAACCTGAATCAGCCTAATCCACACCACAACCCAATCAACATAAACCACTATCCCCAAAATATAATTTTATCAATTTTGACCACCTCACTAACTTTTACCTAGACCAAGAGGACCTCCTTTATGTCCTTGCTACCAAATCCCCTATCAACCATCATGACCCACATCTTCCTAGCATCAAAATTCATACAAATAATCCACCATCATCGAAAACCTCAAGTCCTAAATATAATCATCGTCAAACCTATAGTCAAATTTCATTCACATATTCAAAAAAAATCCCAGCAACTTAACCAAAAATTATCATCCCCAACATCTAATGTTAGTAGTCCATACTCATCATCTTCATCATCCCAATACAATCCTACAAACTTTCTCCTAAATAGTATCCCATCCCCTAATCCACCATAAAATTCCACCTCTAAGCCTATTTCATCTCTTCCATCACCTAGGCCCAATCCTATCAAAATTATATCATCCGTTGTGAATCCTAAATCACCCTTATCCCCTTCTACCCTCGATCCTAAACAATATAACATGGATCCTATGTCATATTCATCCTTGTCATCCACACCTAATCCTATTTTAATCCCTCATCACCTAAACCTAACACTACCCTATACTCTAATCCTATTTCATCTCCCCCATCCCCCAATCCTAAAACATCTAAAGTGAATCCTATTTCACCAACTCCCAAACCTAAAAAATACAATCCCAATCCTCTCCTCACCCCATTTCATACCCAATCTAATGACCCTACTATGCCACCTTCATCTACTTCATCCCCTAAATCGACCAAATTTATTGTGGTTCCTACACCACACCTATCTCCCAAATATTCTTCATCCCCAAAATCACCCAAACCTAATTTGGCCCCAATATTACACCCATCCCCTTCACCTAAATCTACCAATCCCAAACAATCTAATCATAAGCCAAAACCATCTACCTCAAAACCACATACTCCAGCCAATCCAAAATCAACCAAATATACTTCGTATTTCAAGCCCAAACCATCCACTTCTTCCCCCAGGCCTAATCCATCCCCTTCATATTTTAATCCACAACAATCTAATCCAACTAAAAAATCCAAATCAGCTAAAATATCTCATAAAACACCTAATCTTGCACCTTTACTTCCTACTCCCCCAAAACCATTTAACCTAAACTACTTCACTCCTTTAGGAGAATCCTTAACCATCATCTTCCATCGTCTAAAAACTTTCAACATGATCATCCATCCCCCAATCAAATCACGCAATCAAAACCTTCCCAAACCAGCTTGGTTTTGGGAACACTATTATTATGACTTCTATCACACCCATGGACATTCGACCAATCGTTGCATGCACTTTAGGTATTATGTCCAAAACCTCATTAACTAAGGAATTATTATCCTTGTACTTCTTTATACCCCACCTTTCCCTCCCAACCATATCCCTAACCATCACCCATCATCCAATTCTCACTTGAAATTCAAATATCGTTAGCTATCCAAATCTCATTATACATCCAAAAATACCTCACCAACCAAAAATCAAAATAAATCTCACCTCCCATCATTTGTTAAGTTCATCCTCTTAGTGGATGAGAAAAATACAATCCCCTAGTCTCATGATGACCACGTGGCATCATATTCCCCATCCACTTCATACCGTATAGCCAAAAATATGTTTGCTAATATGAAACATCTAGGCAAAGGATTAGGCATCCATGAACAAGGCATTCGCAAACCCATCTCCCTTTATTAAAATATGGGTCATTTAGGCTAAGGGTATAAACCTATCACTAACAACGTCCCTCCCATTACTCCATCATAACCCATTTATACCACTCCTCTTGTTGATCCTACCATCCCAACCACTCAACCCAATCAAAAATTATTTAATCCCCCTACACATACCAAAAACCTAAAAATGGATTGAGCACATAATTCGTCACCTGCGCATGGATGTTCTTTCCTTCCCACCTATTTTCCTTCCATCCAATATCCAAATCCATTTTCATGAAATCCATTCTTATCTTCACATCCATTCATATCCTCTCCTAAGCCATTCATTTGAACACTTGATCATTTTTCTCACACATGTTGTAATCCAATAGTACTTACTACAATTGTGTGACTTTGGTCTATAATTACCTCCAACATTCAAGCACCATTATCCTCCTAGAGATCTACACATTTTAACACACTTAATTAACTTGTGGTGAATACCCTTGGGTGCATCTTTTGACACTCTAGCCAATGTCATCTCCACACTCATCTCCATCCCCCCATCAAGCCACTAGTTATTCTTAACCCCTGGAGAGTTCTCAAGAGAGTGGATCCTCTTTATGCTAAAAAAATCCAAATATCAAAAATAAAAAAAGATCAAAAAAATTATATCAAAATTAAAAGTATCAAATAAAATACACCTCAAGGATATCTCTAGGGGTGTTTCCATCATCTCTACCGGGGCTATGGATATCTGGCTGGTAGTAGAGCAATGTTGTGATAAGAATTAGATGCATCTTCGTCGGGGCTATGGATGCTTGGATGACAGTGGATAAATGCATGACTTAGCCTTCTGTTCACCCTCCATCCACATATTTGACTTAATCTCTCCCTATACATTGAATAGTTTGTCTTCACATACTACCCATTAAGTCTTCACTTCAAGTGGTAATTAATCATTATAATCTCACACACTTTGATCTCACAAAGACATAGGGCTCGCATATTGCCAGGTATTGTTTATCCATTGGTCACACTTTTGTTTTAGTCCAAATCTTTCCTTACAACATGTGTCGTTAGGATCATATTGTGTTCATTCCATCCATCACATCCACATCCTTTTTCCCTTAGGATCGAACATCTATGGGTAGATGATGATTCTTTCTTTTCAATCTAATCCTCTACATGTCCTTTTCAAACTATCATCATCATGACTGGGGGCAACCTTATGATCATCCGTAGGGGGCATTGTCCATTCTATATACCCCTCACTTCCTATCCTACCCTACACCTGGAGGAAAATTGAACCCATTCATCCATCCTCACAAGCCATCATACTTTACACTTTGGGGCACACCACATCTATCCCTCAATCCATTCCCCTATACTTGAAGGCAGATCTTATCATCTTACATATCCCTTGTCCTATCCTATACCACATACCTCATCCCATCTAATCCTAACCTATAAATTAATCCCTATCATATCCAACCTATCCAATTTCCCTAAATCCTTCCCTTTCATCCTACCCAAACACAGTCACACTTTGGGGATTTTAGGGGAAAGTTGCATCCCACCTTAGTTATCCAATCCTGAATCCTTTCATCTTACCTATCCTCAACCATTCCCCCCATCCAAAATCCAAAATCTCAACATCTAATATCAACAAATCTATACATTTAAAATCCAAATTCAAAAAATCTAAACATCCAAAATCCAAAATCCAAAAATCAAAACATCCAAAATTCAAAATCTAAAAATAAAAAAATTTAAACATCCAAAATCCAAATTTTGAAAATCAAAACATCAAATAATCAAAACATCCCAAATCCAAAATCTAAAATCAAGACATCATTAAATCAAAACATTAAAAAAAAATCCACACATGCAATTTGTGTGTTTTTGCTTGTGTGTGTTTGCTTGCTTGTCTGCATTTACATTTTGGTCAATGATATAAGGCCCCTTTTGTTTATTTTTATTTAGCACATTTGAATGATATGAGGACCATATGTTTGTATTGATTTGAGGACACAAGAATTTGGTACTCACGGCATCATGGTCTTAATAATTTTGTGCATCTTGCTTTATGCCATATCATTAATCACATTACTAATGATGATAATAATGGGAAGTTTAGGGTAGTACACCCCCTTCTATCATCATCTTTTATATTTATCATCATCCAAACCTTATCCTCATCATCATCTAACTAACTATCTAACAATCACTATCCACATCCCAATCTTATCATCTCACATCCAACATCCAAAATCCTTACCCCTTGGATGGGGCATCTTCTAACATCCTCTCATCTATCAAACTCGATAATCCTCCCAATCCCCTCCTCATCAATATCCTATCATCCAAATCTATCCATAAACTAATCCTTACCCTCTCATCCAAACATGCTCAATCTTCTAATCCCCCAAATCCAACATCCCTCAACATCTAACATCTTCAAATCAAGCATCATCAAATATAATTCCAAAGTCTTAAATCCACACCCATTGATTGGGGCATCCTATAATCCAAAATCCTCAACCCTTGATTAGGGTATCTTCTAACCCACTAATTCTAAAATCTTCACCCTTGTCACACGTCGTTGACTGGGACATCTTCTACTCCAAAATCCAATATCTACTAATTCTAATCCTTTTATCATACATCCTCATCAACATTGTCATCAACATCAACAATCCTTATATTCTCTAATCCTCTAATAAAAAATCCTCAAAATATCAACCCCTTGACTGGGACATCTTTTAATCTAACCCCTTTAATCAATCTTCTAATCCTATATATCCTCAATCTTCTCATCCTCTAATCCTCCCTCATCTACTAGCTTGATCCTCTCCTCTTTTCGAGAAGTGACCTGAATCGTTCCTCCCCACCTAACCCCTCGAGGGGAATCATATCACCATCCTAACATATAATATTCTTTTTCTTTGAACGGTCATTGCTTTGCAATAACCTTCAAATAGGGGTAAAATGTAGACATCTAAAATGTCAACATGATTAATTCCCATTAATTTGTCTCGCAAATATCCCAACATCATCCATATAATAATTAATCGCAATATTAATTATTATTATTTAATCCATTTTATCATATTTACCCTTTATCATTATTTATCATTTATTTCCAACTCATTTTATTTTATTATTAAATCCCATCTCCATCCATAATCCTTTAATTCGTCAATAATATCTTATTGTCTCATTAATAATCCATATTAACATTTTCTGCTAAGTTAATATTCCTATATCTACCTAACTACCTACCCTACACATCCCTACACCTAGCTTCTCCATGTAACCTCACCCATAATAATCATTTATTAACCTAATCTAATTCTAATCCTAATCACATCCTCACACCTCTAAATCTAGAGGCTTCTATTTCTATAAGCCTCTCTAAATTTCCCTCTTTCATATTTAAAAATTCAAATATATCTTCCTCCCTCCATTTAATTTTTAATTCAATGGGGGATTCTTCTAAATTCTAGAATTATCCAATTCTATATCTTTCTATCCTCACATACATCCTCCACCCTTGACTCAAATCCAACATGGCTTCATCTTAGCCATTGAATCCTCCACCCACAAACTATAAATTGATCTATCCTCTTCCATGAGAGATAACTTGGAAATCCATAAGAAAGATCTATCATTTTTATCACTCAATAAATTCATCATTCATCTGAAATCTACCATCATACAATCAATCCATCTTCAACAATCAAGTAATCTAATCACAAGTAAGGGGAGGTGTTGTCCAAGTTTGTACGCAAAAATATCAATCACTCCATAATCACACAAGAGAAAATCAAACACATCAAATGAGGAGCTTTGCAACTTGTAGGTAAGGGCAGGTATTTGTCTCTCTCCCCCTTTCAATCCACTTCTTTATCTGGTGTATTGTTGAAGAGATTAGATTAGGGAACCAAGTTTGTTTGTTTTCTCACATTTTCACAACTAATATTTTTAAAATATACACTCCTAGAGACATCACATGCACCCCAAATGAGGGGGGAATACATTGGGTGAATCGGTCACCCATACATCAGTACAACATAATTCAAAACATGAACAAAACATATTATAGTTTCAGAAACGACCCATAATTTGACTTGAATCCTTGGTTCAACACAGACACCAAATCCTTGCTACATATACTAACACCTGGGTGCTCCTAACCTACCTTAGGCACCTATTTCATGGGGGAAGATACATATACTTTCTGATTAACTAAAATTAACTAAACTAGGTAGTATGAAGATAGTTAATCTAAGCTATGAACAAACAGTAATAATGTACTAAAGTAATATAAATGTCAATAAATACCTTGCAAAAGGAAATGCTAACCCCAATACGCAAAAGAGAGTGAGGAAAGAACTCAGTTGATAAGAGATGTGTGTCGGAGATTGTGTCACAGAGGTGATTGGAAAATCAGAAAGCAAGAACGACTATGCAAGAGTCCTCAAAAAGGGTGGATCTGGAGGATCTAGCTAGACTGGGGCACCTGGAAGAGGACCGGGGCATCCATAGGCGCTTTGATATGAAATTTGGGCTCCCTGGATATGTGAAAAAGCTCAGAAACTGATTTTTACAGGGTTAGAAGATGGTTTGAAACCCTTGCTATGTTGTCGTATCAACTTTGTTATCCTGTGCTAAATGTCACAAATACTCCAAACTGAATAAAAGACCTATGCAAGACCCCAAAAGGAAACATTCAAACCCTAAAAATTAATAATGCATATGAAGGGCTCAGACTAGATCCTCAATAGCCACAATGGTGGATGTACTAATTGAGCACTGCACTACATCTCAAACCCGATGTAGTTCTATGTGCAAGTGTGTGTAAACATGCCCTAGGTTTCTCTTGTTCCAGTCGCGTTTTGTGAAATAGGGAGCAATAACTATGTGTAGAAAATGTAATAGAATGTGTGGATGGAATAGAATAGAATCCCTCCCCTTATGAAGTGTGATGCAGATGTCCTAGCCTTGACGATGGAGCTATGTGGATGCAAGTGATATCTAATGCAATAGATTGATGCAACTCTAGATGAAGTGATAGTAGTAAGTGATTCTAGGTCCCCCATTATGGTTTCATAGCTTTATATTTATACGGTTCTCTTGTTCTAATTTCGTAATTAACCTCGAAAACGCTGACCATAAGAAATATAAAGATGTTCAACGGCTAGAAAGAGCCCAAAAAGTGGTGGGAAAGCTCGAGAAGGATTGGGGCACCCCAGTCGAGGCTAAAACATCGGGAAATGACCGATAAAGACTAGAAATGTGGGCAAAAATAGGTTGTAATGACGAAATAAAATAAAATGAGATGGCCAAAGTACGTGGGTTAATTAGTACTTTTTTCACTTAAGAACCTTCTAAATAGTAGTATGAGACCGAGATAAATAATGTCTAAAGTGCATGATTTTGTGGCTACATTTTGCCCCCACTTTATGTTGGTGAGAAAAACGTTCGATAACATAAGCTAGATAGAGATGCGTCCCTGAAACCGATGAAGAGTGTAGTAGAAACGTGCTGAAGGACTAGACAAAATTGTGGCATGACAAAAAATATGGAGGAACGTGGAAACTAAAGATGAAAAATGTGCAAAAAAAAAGTGTTGAGAGTGAACTTAGGGTGGAACACATGTTGTTGCTGTGTGTAATGCACCTCCATGGTTAGTAAAGCGTGTGTTATCGCAAAGTATAGTTGTTGATGTTGTTGTTGTTGTTTCCCCTAATTTGATTGATTTTTTCTCATACGGCCGGCCCTGCAAGGATAAAACGATCAAGTAGTCAAATATATATGTATGTAAGTGTAAAAATGCTATGTAAAAGGTGCATGTGTAAAAATGCATGTAAATGTAAAGTATGCAAAATGAAAAGTGTAAATGGAATATGTGCACTTGATCCATGTCGAGAGAAAGGGTGTAGAAGGATATCCTGTACTATCGGGGTTTTTTCAGCGATCCGACACCATAGGATGAAGAAGTGTAGGGAGAAAATGCTGTGTGTCCTCCAAGCTCTAACTGCTTCCCTGAACTATGAAGAGATATTTGTATCGTCTCGGTTTTTTGGACCGAGGAACTAAAGTGCATCATAGGGTAGTGAGTGTAATGTGTAGAAGACAATGCGAAGGTGAAAATAAACGACCATGTGATGACTAGAATATGTAAATACGCGATGGATGAAATGCGATGGTAGGTATGTAGAATGCATAAAAGGTAATGTATAATGCAAGTGTACAATATGTAGATAGGTGAGTAATGTAGTTTGTAGGGATGAATGTAATGCAAGACTCATATGTGATGAAAACTAGTATAGTACGAAGAAGATGACATGAAAACACGCAGTGTATGATGTAAAACGTGTAAGGTGAAGACCAGTATAATGTATGATGTATGAATGTGGAAATAACACAATGTTGTAGACAAACATGGAGAATTGATGGTGTATGGTGTATGATGCGTGATGTCTGACAAAATGCAATGTATAATGCCTATAGTGCAGTGTGTGGGGTGGTAGTGATACCTCAACAGTCAAGTGTGAACTGAACCACGAGTGTGTGTCATCGGATATTGGTCACATTGTGGTAACTTAAGTGTAGTATTTCTTTTTTTATTTATAAGAAAACACTTTTGACCGGAGCTATGAACCAAGGAGTTTGAGAGTATCCTCCCATACATAGAATGATATTCAATAGTTGCTACATCTAACTCAGTAGCAAAAAAAACACAAAAGTTAAGACCATGCTGCCTTGAACGCCAACCAAGGGCGCTAACTAGAACTACCATCGAGCGAAGGATAATAATCTAGCATGTTAGTAAAGTGCCCCCCTTTTGCCTTTTTTCTTCCGGACCTCATACCATGGACCCAGTTCTGAAAAAAATACCATCTGCAAACTATTAGGATCCATGGAAGGTGTTGTTTGATCAGGGGTATGTTCCCAATTTGAATTTGTTTTTTTTTTTTTTTTTTTTTTTTCTAAATTATTAGATTCATGTCCTCTCTTCACTTTGCCTGTCGCATTCTTATCTTCTTTCCAATCCTTTTTCTCTTTTGATTCTATTTGCCTTGTCCCTCTGAGGTTTTCCTTAGCTGCTACTTCACGCCCCTGATTAGAAGGGGGTTATTCCAGCCACTGTTAGTTTGTATCTTCTTTTTCTTTTGGATGCTCTTCCTTCTAATTTTTGGGGAGGATGCATGTAAATGATCGGGAGTCTTGCAAAGATGACACCGAAATGTTGTATTTTCATAATCCAATGGTTGAAAATGCTACATATTCCCGACTTTCAAGAGGATCTTCTCCGGGAGTTGCTTGTTGAGATCAATTTCTATACATATTTTGGCGAAGGTACAGATGCCTATCGCTGCCCTAGAGTGATCAATTTTTAGAAATCTCCCCATACCATGGCCGATGTATTCTAGGGCACGCCAAAGGTGTAGGGGAGGTTCGGGAGCCGAACCCACATAGGCATTTTCCTTGCAGAAAGGGTGTTTGGATCAAATCCAGGAACCAGGGAGTAAGGAACAAACCAGCGTTACCCCATAACCATGGTCAATTCGACAGACATTTATGATATTCCTCCTTGCTTTGAAGCAGAAGGAGATCTCACAGTTATTGGTTCAGTTTTCGAAAATCCACAGAGTAAGGGCATTGGCGTCCGACCACAGTCCGTTAAATCTCTCGATAATATCCAGCTGAGTTTGATGAAGAAAATGAGCACCAACCTCATGCTTATCCAAGCTCAGCGTCGGGATCTCCTCAACAAGATCAACTATGTATGCCTGGGGGTTGCTCGAAGTGGGTGCAAATGCTGGACGATCGGTTTAAAAGAATCAATTTTTGGGGCAGTATGAGACCCACCACATCCTTGCCCGCTGGAACCCTTATAGCGATGAGTCGCTCCTCCACCCACAGATGAAGACTCGAGCTACCAATTCAGGACTGGGGATCGACCATAACTCTTGGAATCCGCCTCAATTTTGATTTTTAGATCTGTAATAAAATCCGTCTGATCTTTCTTCCTCAAAATATTGAAATCCCTAATGCAAGCCACGTCCTTCCTGGTGATGAGCATTCCATCCCACACCCCCGGGATATCCGATTCGTTTCCCTCCTACGTAACAGTGTCCAGGATAGGGGATGGAATGGTGCGACTAAGATTTTTAGCCATTTCCACTACTTCGGCCCAATTCGTGAATGCCCTAATTTCGCTTCCTTGTCATCCGAATTATTCTTGTGAACCCTAAGTGTAGTATTATTTAAGGTGCATTATGTTGAGTGGATTTTGAGTGGTTTTCCTAAAAGGGTGGAGAGGCGATATACGCCACCACCAAGTTTACAAGTGACAATGTATGGACTAAGCCAATTGTGCTTAAATTTTCCTTTGAGAGGTGCCTCAACATTTGTGTTTTTTTGATTTAATTTCAAGACGAGATCACTGACATTGAATTTGCGAGAGCGGGTATTTCAATTATAGGCATAAGAAATGCGAGATTGATATGTGCGGAGATGTTCGAGTGTTTGGACACGACGCAAGTCCAACATTTCTAGTTCATGTAGTTGGTTTTCATGATATTTATTATCGTTGAGGATGCCTTTGAGAGATATTCACAAGGACAGTATCTCGAATTCAAGTGGGATAACAACCTCGACACCATAAAATCATGAAAAGGGGTAACATAAGTAGGTGTACGAACACTATTTCGTAATCCCATAACGCGTAGAAGAGTTGGTTATGCCAATCGGTACCGCTAGAATTGATGATCTTACGTAAGAATTCGATAATAGTTTTGTTGGTCGCCTCAACTTGGCCATTGCCCTGTGGATAATAAGGTGTGGAGAATAATAACTTAATTTTTAAGTTTAGCGCAAAACTTTTTAACGTCTTTATTTTTGAAGGAGGTTCAATTATCGATGATGAGAGTAGAAGGAACCCCAAAACGTGTGATAATATGTGTGGTGAGAAAGTTACAAATGTCTACACCAGTGGTGTTTTTTAGAGTATCCGCTTCGAACCACATTGTAAAGTATTCAGTAGCGGTAATGATGTATTTATGTCTGCCTTCCGATTCAAGAATAATCATACCGATGAGAACGAATCCCCAAAGGGAGAAAGGCCAAGTGGGTGCAATGGGCTGGAGGTCATATGCAGGTGCATGGCAGAGATTACCATTTTTTTGACATTTGTCACAATGAGTAGCATATTCAAAAAAATATTGTTCCATCGTAGGCCAATAATACCCTTGGCGTAAAAGTTTTTGCAACATAAATTTACCTGAGAAGTGACCACCACATTCGCTATCATGAATTTGCGAGATAGGTGTGGGAATATCTGCGAGTGAAAGGAAATGGAGAAGGTGACTGTCGATAGCACGTTTGAAAAATTCAGTCCCCATGATAACATAACGAGTAGCCTCACGATGTAATCAACAAGCTTTGTGAGGCTGTAATCCATCGAGAATAGTTTTCTTATATAAGCAATTATAAATAGGCATAAACCATTCGACGGTGTCCTGACTACAGGTGATAACACAAGCTGTAAGAGGTAACATAGAGATAGTAGGATGTCGTAAGTGTATAATGATGAACGTGGCTTGTTCGTTGGTGATATCTTGTGCGATAAGTAACTAGACACTTGCCATGACATCTGCATGGTGATTGTCTTTACGAAGAATAACGGTGATGGAATAGGACTCAAAGGTGGCTAAAATATATTTTATAAGGGTATTGATTGGATTTAGATGTTCTTCCTTCATATGATATGTATTATTAATGAGAGCCTAATTGATGAATAATTTAGAGTCGCCATGGATGCAAAAGTTGTGAATGAGAATATTTTGAGCCGTAAGCAAGCCTAAAATGAGACCCTCATATTCAACAATGTTATTTGTATAAGAAAACCCTAATCGATAAACGAAGGGGAGTGGATCACCATGTGGGGGTAATGGCAAAATTTTTCAATGTAGCTATAGTTACACTTGTAAGAGAGTAGGGTATAACTGATATAATATATGACTCTTTCACTTTGAGAATCATCATGTTGTGCCAATAAGGCGTCTAAGGCATGAAATGTAGCAGAGATATATAACAAGAAAGGTCGGTCAACTATAAGAGGAACTAGAACATGCGAGTTTAACAAGTGGGCTTTGATATGATCAAATGCTTGTTGACATTGTTGATCCAAAAAAACTTAGTATCTTTCTTCATGAGTCGCATGAATGGTTGGGTCTTATCAGTAAGTTACATGATGAAATGTCAAATAGTTTAAATTTTACCTTGTACAAAACATAATTGATTTCGGTTCTTGGGTGGAGGCATGCCGATAATGATTTTAATTTTTCTAGGGTAAATCTCTATGTCACGTTGGGAGATAATATATCTAAGGAGTTTACCCTTCGTTACCCCAAAAACACATTTTTTTGGATTTAAACACACTCTATATTAGCATAATCACTCAAATAGTATGCGTGGATCTTTTGCATGGGAAGTACGTCACCTAGATTTCGCTAAAATGTCATCCACATGTTTCTCGATGATCTTATGGATGTAATCATGGAAGATATGTGTCATTGCACGCTGATAGGTAGCCCCTGCATTTTTAAGGCCAAAGGGCATAACGATCTAAAAAAATGTACCCCATGGCGTGGTGAAGGATTTTTTTTCTTGGTCAGCAGGATTGATCTTGATTTGATTGTAACCCACAAAGCCATCCATAAAATATAAGATGTTATATCCAATTGTGGAGTCAACAATAATGTCGATATGTGACAAAGGGAAACTATCCTTAGGGAAAGCTTTTTTTAAATCATGGAAGTTAGTGTAACAATGAAATTGTCCATTTGGTTTCATTACAGGTACAGTATTAGACACCCATTCAGGATAGTAAACAACATGAATAAAACATGTGTCTAATTTTTTTTGAATTTCTTCCTTAACTAAGAGGGCTACTTTAGGATGCATCTTACAGATTTTTAGTTGGAGAGGTTTGACACCTGGGTTAAGGACTATATTATGCATTGCTACAAATGTATCACTACCTGACATATCACTATAATCCCATGCAAAAATATCGATAATTCATGAAGAACTTACTTGATATCTTTTTCTTTGGTTGGAGTGAGAGAGGCAACTAGCAAAACTATGTGTGGATTCTCAAATGTGCCTAAGTTATACTGTATTGTTTCTTCGTTAAGAATGACAAAGAGGTCTTCAATATACAGATCAGTTGGAATAGTATCGGGTGGATTGGCATTGTTAGTAGGGATATCAGACTCTCCAAGGAAAACCGTATTAGTGAACAAGGAAGGGTGATGCCTCTTATGGTGGAAAGAGGGAAGATGGTCATAAATACCCATATAATCAAGTAATGCATTATCAGTAGAAAAAGTATCAAGGGTATCCCAAAAAATAGATACATCATTACTAATAAGCTCCGGATGTATTAAGGGAAGTGAAGTAACATGATAGGTGGTATAAGTATTTGAAGGATGCATAGAAGGAGGTTGGTACCCTAGCCCAAACTTGTGTGACCACATTGGGAAATCCCAAAGCTCTATGATTTTATGATCTTGTTGATCAGAGAAGCCAAAATGATGGAAATACTCATAGCCTAACCCATACCTAGAGAAGTCCAGACTAATATCAGAGGGCGCAGGGAGATCAATGGTTTTTTCAACAACGTTACGATACTCAAAAGTTTATGGATCAGCTGACACATCGTAAACAATGCCCTAAAGATGAAATTTTAGTTATGCATGTAGTGTAGAGGGGACTACGTGCATAACATGGATCTAGGGTCTCCCAAGAATAATATTGTAATTAAGGTCGTTAGGCATAACATGACACGGTATAATAATTGTACATGGACTGATGGTGACCGGTAAATGAACAATGCCTAAGACATGCTTGGGGATATTATCAAAGCTATGAATGGAGATAGAAGGAGCGAGATATGCTTCTTCTGACATGTTGATATCTTGAAGGAAAGTGATGTTGCAAATATTGAGGCCAAATCCATTGTCGACTAAGCAAAGTTTGAAGCCTAATTTGTTAATACGAACTTGGATATACAAGGGAGGGTCATGTTCTAAAACTGCTGGAGAAGGTAGATCATCGGTTGTGAAAGTGATTTGATCCTCATCAAGGGATAGAGTAGAAGTGAACTTATGATATACATATTCAGGTGATGTATGGGGAGGAACATAATGAGTAACCAAGTAATTTTTAAGGTTATGGAGGCAATCCGAGTGATTTTGTAGGTAAGCGTGAATAGAGATGTTCGTGACGAGGAGATTTAATGATAATGAAGGAAGGAAAGATGAAAGAATAAGAAGTGAAAAACACTAAAAATCATGAAAAATATAGGGATAAAGAAGTAAAGACCTGGTAATAGAGATACTAATGATGCTGGAATGCGAATGCAAACCCTAGAAGGTGCTATGAGAAAAGGATCAGGTTCACCAAAATGATTAACTAAAAATGGACTAAGTACTACGGAAATAGTTAATCTAAGCAATGAACAACTGTACTAAAGTAAATAAATGCAGTAAATACTATGCAAAAGGAAATGATAACCCTAATATGCAAAAGAGAGTGAGGAAAGAAATCAGTTGATAAGAGATGTTTGTCGGAGAGTGTCACAGAGGTGAGTGAAAAAGTCAAGAGTAGGAACGACTGTGTAGGAGCCTCGAAAAGGGTGGATCTAGAGGATTTAGCTGGACTGGGGCACCTGGAAGAGGACCGGGGTGCCCACAGTTGCTCTAATATGAAATTTGGGCTCCCTAATCTTTGTGAAATCTTAGAAACTAATTTTTACAGGGTCAGAAGATGGTCTGAAACCCTCGCTGTGTGTCGTATCAAATTCATTGTCCTGTGCTAAATGTCGCAAATACTCCAAGCTGAATAAAAGACCTGCTAGACCCCCCAAAAAACCTCAAACCCTAAAAAATAATAATGCATATGAACGGGGTCAAAATGTCCTCAATGACCACAATGGTGGACTTACTAGCTTAGCGTTGCACTACATCTCAGATCCGATGTAGTTCTATGTGTAAGTGTGTGTGAACATGCCCTAGGTTGCTCTTGTGCCAGTTGCACTTTGTGAAATAACGAGCAATAAGTATGTGTAGAAATTGTAATAGAATGTGTGCATGTAATAGAGTAGAATCCCCCTATGAAGTGTGATGCAAATGTCTTACCCTTGATGATGGAGTTATGTGGATGTAAGTGATATCCAATGCAATAGATGGATGTAACTCTAGATGGAGTGATAGTAGTAGATGATGTTAGGTCCCAGATTATGGTCTCATAACTTTATATTTATAGGGTTCTCATGCTCTAATTTCATAATTAACCCCAAAAATGTTGACCAAAAGAAAGATAAAGATAAAAAATGGTTAAAAGAGGCCCAAAAAGTGGCGGGAAAGTGCAAAAAGGACACGGGCACCCCCAGGTGGGACAAGGGCACCCATGGACACCCCAGTACTAATCTAAGTGCCCCATCTGAGGCTAAAATAACACAAAATGGCTAGGCATATGGGTGCAATAAGTCACAAATTACGAAATAAAATAAATAAGATGGCCAAAAGGATGAGGTTTAATTAGTACGTTCTTCACTATATGAACCTTCTAAATAGTATTATTAGACCGGGATAAATAAATGTCTAAAGTGCATGATTTTGTGACTACACTTTCTCATATCAGCACAGTTGACAGAAGTCTATAGAGAAATTTTCACAATATAGGCATAGTCATCCAACAATCAAAATACATTCTTTCTCCATTTATCCATGGAACAAATACAGTACAACATGAAACTAAACATGGATCACACCAACTGCAGTGGTGTATAGTTTCAGGAAGTAGTCATGGAAGGAGAGTAACACTATACGTCTCTCCCCAACACTCTTCTACTGTGGCATGAGCTAGCCCAAAAAATTCACACTTGGAATGAGATATCCCAAAAAAAATCGTTCTTGGCATGAGATCACCCAAAAAACTCACTCTTGGTGTGAGATATCCCACAAAAATTGATCTTCTATAGCATTTTAGGACATTTTCTATCATTTTCACTCTTCATGAATCAGGTGCACACTTTCCTTTTACTATTTTTTCATAGATTTAACACTTTTTACATACTTTTTCAAGATTTTTCATTATAGATGAATTTGAATACTCTTCCACTCTTCTTCTTCATGTCCATCCTTAATATGCAAAAAGAAACATCCCTACATCAATCACAACACAATAGGATTCAATCCTAGGGTCACTTCCTCTTTTTTAGCTTCCACGCTTCATTTTTATCACTTCACGATTTCGCTTGTCTCCTCAACATGCTATCATCATCACACTCTACATGATTATTAGGTACACATCTCTTATCTACTTTATGTTATCGATTATTCACTCAAAAACATAAAGTGGGGGAAAATGTAGACACAAAATCACGCACTTGGGTACATTTCTAGGTCCTAAACACATACTTGCATTCATATGAATGCTAAGTGAGAGAACTAGCAATTGATAACTATCTTTGGCCTCTTTTCTTTGTTTCTGGTCTCCTTTATGGTATTTTACACCCTACAAACCAGTTTTTATTTCACTTACTTATCTTTTATGACTTTGTACACTAGCACCTAGATAGGACACCAATGCCCAGGCACCCCCGTCCTTATGGGTGCCCCTAACCCTTTTCTATCTTACTCGCTTATTTTGGGTCTCTTTTATTTTTCTGGCATATTTTTTTCTTATGAGTCAGCCTTCCAGTTGTCAATTTTGAAATTCAACCAAAGGAATCATATAAATACAAAGAAATGTGACCAAAATAAAGGACTCAGCTCTAAGCATTTATTATCATCACCTAAGGTTACAGCCAAAAGCATCTAAGAGCGTTAAAGGAATCCATCTAACAATCATACAAGGGATAAGGGACCACATTTTCTACATACACACATAGGAAGGGAAGTTCATTTTGTCTTCCACACATCTATCTATCACATGCGCTTGCACAAGGGCATCCTAGGGAACAATTATATCACACACGCACAAGAACTACATGGATTATGAGATGTAGTGTAATGCATGGTTGTAAGCTCACTCAGTCGGGTGACCGCTGAGGTCATTCTAACTCCCCATATTACATATTTTATTTTTAGGATTTGATGTAGTTTAAGGGTTTTGCGAGTCATTATCTCTTTGCATGTTTCAGGTGCGCTTAGTGATCATCTAGTGAAATACATGTGACCAAAAACAACCATCAATGACAACATTGTGACACTAGAAAATTCAGCTTCTGAGCTCCTAGACAGTCACATGCACCCAACAAATGTCTCTAGCACCTAGGCACCCCCATCCCAATCTACTAATCCTAGTCAAATCTCATTCGAAAGTTATTGAATTTATTGAGTACATTTGAGATATTTTTCCCTTCCTATTTCTTAGTTTATCCAGTCTGTATAGTCCTGACATCAGGTGTAAATTAGCTAAGTCCTTTCCTCTCTCTCTTGCACTTAGGGTTTTGTATTTATCTAGCTTATTACGTGTGTCATCTTGTATCTAGCATTTTTTTATCATAGTTTACATTTGTTACTCTGTAATATAAGGGTTTAGCATAAATTCCTATTTTTTAAATCATCTTCGAACCCTAGTTAGAGAAAATATAAATCTTCATCTTAGGGCTTTCAAACACTACTGGAAATTCAGAATTTATCCTTAAACTTAATGAAAACCCCCGAATAAAGATCCCTCTCATAAAAGATGATTTTTTTTGGTTCTTCAACCTTGGAAATAGAGGGTTTTAATCCTCTAATGCAAAATGCTTCATAGGGTATTTTTCCTTTGAGGTAAAAATGGAAAGCAATTAGCTTAACCAAATTTCAGATATAAAAATATGATAAAAAGTGATTCCTTCTCCATGCATGGCAACTTGCTTTTATAACTTTCCCTTTGTCCTTTAGCCAAACAAAGGACTAATCAACTCTCTTTACTTTATTTAATATTTTCCCTTTGCTTTCGATCCCCATACGGGTCACCTTTTTTCCACTAGGGAGAAATAAAATAAAGTGACTTTTCATTTTCTAATTTTATTTTGTCACAAATAAATTAATTTGAGTGCTTATAAAAAAATTATTTTGCACTTTAAAATTAATTTTTTATGACTTAGTTTCCCTTTTTCTCATCCCTTGGCCGTCCGGAAACAATGAATGGGCTAAGGGTCTTTAATGAACTACTTTTGAGAAGGGGATATTACAAATCACATTGGCAAGCAATACCAATTTTACAATCGTATATTCATTCTATATTGAGTTGTTTTTGTGCATGTTCTTGTTTAATCAAGAATTACTAGTTTTACAAATGTATATTCATTTAGTATCAAGTTGTTTCTAAGCATATTGTTTTTTATCTTTTGTTTGACACAAACTCTATTGATTCGTCATATTTTGAAATTTTGTACACATTTCTTCACAAGGTTATTTATTTTACTTTGTCCTAAATAATTGTAGGCCAACATGGTATTCAAGAGGAGGCCTAGAAGAAGGAAGTCATGAATGGACTCTAAAAAGGGGTGTTAACTTTGATTATATACCTCAATTAAAGGAAGAGTTTTCTGAAAATAATAAGAACACCAATTCAATACCATTCCAAACCAAAAAACAGAGTTAAAACCAACACCACAACTAGAGGTAAATGATAATTTTAGCGGGAAGAGCACACCAACATCTAATTTTTTTTCTTTAGAGCTGAGTGGATGAATGAAGACATCACTGGAGAAACAAAAGATGTTGAAGAGAATGGGTATTCCATTAGAGGTGTTACAGAAAAGTGGGGTGTCTCAGTAGGTTCATTATCTAACTAGTTAAATGGTATCAAAGCTATGAAACGTAAAGTTCCCCTAACCATTTTAATGTCCCAAGAAGAGTCTTAAATTGTATATATTGTAAACATGTGGTTGATATGGGTCATGGTCTACAGATAATCTCATTAAAATCTCAAGTGGCACACATATGGGAGATAATTAATACTCCATTTACTGGTGGTATGCATGACAAATCTTGGTGGGCATGGTTTATAAATAGGCACAAAGATTTTTCTTTAAGGACCATAGAAGGCCTTGATTGTAACAAGGAATTTATGCCTAGGCCTGACATAGTTGTTGCTTTTAATGACAACTTGGATCAAATTTATAAAACAAAACAATATGGACCATAAAGGATATGGAATTGCAATGAAACTAGTGTGCAAACTAGTAGGAATTATGGGATGAGGCTGATTACAAAGATGGGCAATCGAAGTGTACCCCACATACTCCCAAAGTGCAAAGATTGGATCAAAATACTTTGTTGTGTTAATGGATTAGGGAAGATTATAACATGCTTCTATATTTTTAAATCACAATGACAATTAGCTAAGTACATTTCCAATTGTGAGTGTGGTGCATGTATGGAATCCCAACCACATGCATGGATGAAAAAGGAATTATTTCTAAAATTGGTTGCGCCACTTTGCTAGATCAGCTTTGGGTGGTGTTTCACCATCAAATAGACATATGTTCATTTTTTATGGCCATGAAAACCACATGGCATACAAGATAATCCAAGAGGCAAGAGCACTTGGAATTAATCTAATCACTTTTCTTGTGCACACCAGCCATCGGTTACAACCTTTATATGTTAGTATGTTTTCACCATTTAAAACCTACTTCAAGGATGAAAGATCCAAATGGATGGTCAAGCATCAAAAATTAGATGTGAGACGAACTGAAATGACAGTTGTTACTAGTAAGGATTTTAAGAGAACATTAACTCCATCAAATATAAAATTTGGTTTAATGAGGATTGGAATATGGCCTCTAAAAAGAGATGCATTGGTCAATGAAATGCACCCTAGTATTGCATTCAATGTTGAGCTGATAAAGGAGGAAAAAATTATGGAGATCATTATGGAGATGATTGGTTATAACAGAGATGAAATTGAATAATTTATCAGAGATAATTGAGAAACAATCCAACAAAATGTTGATCAAATATAGAAAAAAAAAATGCAGTCAACCAACAACAAGTTGATATAATTTAAAAATCAGAGGTGGAGGTGACATAATTTAATCAACAAGACATGGGAACATGTTTAAGTCAAATTGGGAAAGTTTTTCAAGTTGGAATTAATGTTCAAGTTGAAGAAAACACACCAAATCATGTGAGTCATACACAATAACTTGTCGCAGCCGAATACAGGATGAGTATGCCAACACTAGTTATCCATCCTGAATGGTTGAAATATTTTTCTACAAACTTGGGGATTCCGATAGATCTTTCTAATGAGGATATTTATCTTTCCATGCCATCCCCTCCTCCTAGCACGCCAAGTGGAGTATTCCACTACTATGCATACTATAACACATGTCAAAATGAAGATGATAGGCAGTTGGATGTTGTATATTTGGGGTGATCACAAACATTTCTAAAAGACACAACAAAACAACCATGTGATGCAAAATAAAGAAACTAGGTTGGCAGTTCACTGTGAAACTTTATTAAGCTTCTAATTGAAAGGATTAATGAGATATCAAATTTTCAGATACGGGGACTCTAAGGTTGAGCGGGAAATCATAAATTTTCACATCGACCAATTACTTGAAAATTCTTAACAAAGAAGTGCAAATGAAGAAATTAGAGGAGTTAAAAGCAATGAAGAAAGAGCAACTCGGGGAGAGGATGGAAAAAAAACCATTGCACAAGAAAAATGGGAAGCAAAAAAAATCTAATGAAAACTAAAAATGCAAAGGAGGGACAAGGAAAAGATAAAACAACAACATGAAAAGGAGGAAAAAAGGAACATGAGAAGCTACAACAGGAGAAGGAGAGGATAGAAAAATAAATGGAAAGGCAAAGACAATTGAGTAGTCTAAAAAATCCTATTCCTTTACAACATCCAATTACGATGGATTTCTACAACATTTACACTCTGGATTTTCTAAATGTGGCCAATTACTAAGTCAGCAACACATTTACTTCTAGAAATCAAATGTTGTTTCCTTCAACACTGATAATGTGATTATGTTAAAATATAAAATAATAGCCTAATCTAATGCAAGTTTGCAGTAAATAAATGAATAATAAAATACTAAAATTAACCCAAGAATCTAAGCTATGAAAATATGAAACCCTAGAGTGCAAAGAGGGTTATAAAATCCTTAGTTGATTCACAGTGATTTTCAGATTGTGTCGTAGTGATGACCGGCTGAACAGAAATGGATAACCATCACACAGAAGCCTATAAAGTTATAGATCTAGTAGATTTGGCTAGATTGGGGTACCTAGAGAAGGATGGGGGTGCCTGGGGTGATCTGGTCAAATTTTTGGGCACCGTGGTCTGTAGAAATGGTCGGAACCTAGTTCTGATATGGTCGTTACAGCTTCGCACTTGTTCGTTGTACGAGTGAAAATCAACACGTGATATTCAGGTGAACTCGACCTCCCAAGGTCATGCCGAGACAACTAATTTGGAATGGATAGATGGCTATGTGGAATGAAATACTCAAATATGGGTGAGTATGGTCAATAAGTTATCAATAAAATCTAATTTCCTCTATGAGCACCAAAGAGATATGCTCGTCTAGGACAATAAAAGCCTCTCTAACCTGAACAAGTGTGATGGAATGGTCAAGTAGGATACACACACTAAAATTTTATAAATATCTGTGTGTGAAAATATCTCAACTGGTTGTGTAATTCATGGTAATTTCCCTTCATTCACCTTGTAGAAATTTCTAGAAAAGGTCATAAAAATGTTAGATGAAACTTATGAATAGGAAAAATCACTGGGTTATGGGCACTAGTTCCGCCCAGGTTGGTTCCACAAGAAGTCATAGAATTTTTTAGCTTCCTTTTTAAGGATGTTTAACTATGATATGATGAAAATTAGGAGTGGTGAGGACTAAAATACCAAGATCCCAAGACTCGTGTCAACATTTGTCTCTAAGTAAGTTGCGTTCTGTTGTGGGACTCGGGGATTGTATACTTCATATCTTGGTTGATGTGGTCCCTGAATGGTCATATAGGATGTGTAAATGGATAACTATGGTGAATGGGGAAATACATGGAAAGTGATCAAGGTAACCTATGGCCATGCTGATTTTCCCAGAACTCAAAAGCTCTATCATCTTTGGCATTCAAAGGCCTCAATTTTTCATTGATAACAGGTAGTTTCAAAGTGGTTCAGAAGATGTGAATTTGAAGGCCTTGTTTGATGTCTAATAATTCCACTAACAAGTTTGGTTTAGGTACTATTGGTTCAAAAATGTAATCACTAGGCTCTCTAGAACCCAAAATGGTCATGCAGTATGCGTATTCAATTAATCTAATACAAGAAAGAAAAGTAATTAAATAAAGGAAATCTAATCTATGTCTTTATGCTTTTTCAATTATATAATAGAAATACAACAATAAAAAACAATCTAACTAAATTAAACTAATCTTTTTATACTTTATACTTCATCGAAAATAATAGAATAAATTAATAGAAGAAATACAAAGAAATACATTTCTTCTACAACAATTATTAATAAATCTAAATAAATAAATAATCAGATGTGACTATTCATATATGTTGAGTGAATCTAGCCTATTCTAAATAAACAAAGTTTTTTCCAATTTTTGAATGTGGATCTAAATCCTCTGCTCTACCTCAGAGACAAGGGAAGAAGTAAAAAATTCTCAGAAGAAATTCTTCCCCTGAAACTTCCCTAGTAGAAGTAAAGAAGGATTCAATGGAAATTGAAGATTGAAATGGAACTGTATTTTCTTTAAAAACATTCAGAAGCTTTCCTCCAAAAAAACTTCCCTTGCAAACCCACAGGGATAGGCATGGAATCAATCTATCAGTGGAAGCTTTGTTCAGATAAAATGAAAGCTACAATAATTACTTAACTATTGCAATGATTTGAATTGAAATGATTTAACTACTCTAGTCAATAGTGTGCATACAAATTAAATAAAGAGATTAAGAAATCTTAAGGAAATCTAAGTACATCCCCAACCTAAAATTTACAGAACAATGGAAAAGCCAATGATGGTTTACTGTGATGTTCCCTCAACTTCTTTTCAAACTTTGTGATCATGTGAATCCAAGGAACTATGTTGGGTAATGCAGAAGAAACAACGAGGAACTGACTTGATTGTGTACTTCCTAACAAGATTACGGCGGCATAAAAGTGTAAATCACAACAAAAATATCCAAACAATTCTTCAGAAAGAAGCCTGGTTCTTATAGAAAAAAGGTAGGAAAATTGTCTAAGCTATTTGAAAGCCAAAGGATGCCACATCACAATAAGAAGGGAGAGTTAACTTCAATTAGTCATCAAAAAAATAAGAGGAAGATGCTACGTATCCAACAAGCCCAAGAATAACCAATTGGACCAATAAACGTGCACTAAAATCATGTTTGAAGAAATGGCATACATTCAAAACATTCCAAAGAAGATTATGGAAAAACCACACACAACTGTCAGTTTGAGTAGAGAGGTGGTTACATAACTACCGCTGAGGAGAGACTAGCAGTTATGTAACTGTCGGGGTGGTTGTGTAACCACCGCGGAATTTCTGTAACTTAAGGCCAAACTAGGTAAAAAGCTATGAAAGAGATAAAATAAAGCATGGAAAGCATAAAATGGTTAAGGGAAGCATTCTAAGCTATAAATATACACTGCAAATAGGAAATAGGACTTGAACACCATTGGAAAAGATGATAATCATCATAGGGGACTTTAAACCATTTCTGACAATGTATCATGTGTAAAATTAGGTGTGTACATTCACCTTTTGTTGCGTGTATGTCACTGTAAGATCATCGAGGTCGTTGTGGATCTAGACTAAATGAATCACCAGCCAAACCCCAAACAAAGCATCAAACCCTAAAAAATAAAGATGCAAATGAAGGGTTCAGACTATCCTCATCTGCCACAATGGTGGACTTATAAATGAGAATTACACTACATCTCAAACCTCATGTAGTTTTGTGTGTGTGTGTAGAATTGTGCCCTAAGTTTCTCTTGTGTGTGTCACACTTGAAGCATCAAGTAAGTAGCTATATGTATAATGTAAATAATATGTGCATGGAAATAATAGACTCCCCTCCTATTAACTATGATGTAGAAGAACCAACCTCTATCCCTTGTGATGGAGCTAGATGGATGTAAATAGAGCTATAGATGCCTTAATGGATGCAACCTTAGGTAGTTATAAGTAGTGCTTAGTGCTTGGTCTCTTATTATGATCACATCACTTCATATTTATATGATTCCTTCACTTGAATTTTGTAATTAACCACGGAAATGCCGACTACCAAAAATATAATATGCTCAAATGGCTAGAAAGGACCCAAATAAAGTGTGAGTAAAGTAAAAAGAGGATGGTGGCGCCCAGATGGGATGAGGGCACCTGAATTTGGCATCCTGGTTGGGGGCCCGAGTCTAGAAAGGGTAAAACTAAAGTATGAAAAGATAGACTCATCTAGTAAAGGTGCAAGACCGAAATAATCACAAAAAGAAATGAAAGATGGCCAAAGACATGGTTTAATCATTACTTTTCTTACTTAGAAACCATATGAATAGTAGTATGCAATCGAAACTAGATAATTACCCAAAGTGCATGATTTTGTGTCTACATTTGTTCCCACTTTTTGTTGTTGAGTAGAATTCTTCGTAACATAAAGTAGATAGATATGCATACCTGATATCCATCTAGATCGATGTAGAAAGTATGCCAATGGACTAGACAAAGAGTGGAGTGATAAAAAAATATGGAGTTTGGATACTAAAGATGCAAAAGTGTAAAAAGGTGATGAAAATGAACCTAGGGCTGAAACACGTGTGTAGATGCCGATGTATGTGATGTTGTTGATGATTTTGACTACTTTCTTCCCATATGGATGAACTTGCAAAAGAGAAAACGATCAAGTGGTCAAATACACATGTATATGTATAAAAATCATGTAAGGAAGTATGTGAAAGAAAATGTAGAAAAAATGTGAAAAAGGAGCATGTGCACCTGATCTGTGATGAGGAAATGGTGTAGAAAGGATATTGTAGATGATGTCGATGCGCATGAGTTTTCAGGTGATCTCACACCAATATAGTAGAATAAGTATAGGGATAAATTGTCTAGTGTCATCCTCCAACCTTTAACTACTTTCCAAAAATGAAGAGATCTCTTATACTATTTGGTTTTATGGGCGATCTGATGCCATAATAGTAGTATAGAGAGGAATGTTTGGTGTTAAAATATAACCTTTAACTATTCCCTAGAATAAAACACCACTACAGATGATGTGTACACACATGAGTGCTAAGGATAATCTACCTTGTAAAATCCATTGTGTAGATTTCTGTAGACTGTGCTAAACCCAATTGTTATGTAACTTCCCCCTGGTTATAGGTGCTCTAGGAAAGGCATCGCTATAATAAGGACCTAAGTATGATTCTGATACTTTAAGTGTGTTATACCAGTACTATGTTGTGATGTATATTGTGTAGACCTCTGTATGGGGTGACTGATTCACCCAAATGATGCCCCCCTCTTTGGGGGTGCATGCGATGTCACTGTAGGATTATGCGGCCCAAAAGAGGACCAAACACTGAAATTGTACCTTGCAGGGGGGAGGGGATGTGCTTGGTAAAACCTAAGGCACATGAAAATAAGTGGCTGGGACAAAAATTGTAGTATAAACAAAGAAAAACATGAATGTATAAGATGTAGTGTAAGCTAGACAAATAATGTGTGTTGGGTTGTGGAGCTAAATTACTTCAGTTTAGCATGCAATTAGAACTTGCTGAAAAATACAGTAACCAACATCAATTAAGGGGGAACCGACATCAGTCACCCAGGACCGGCATCATTCAGGTATGACTGACATCAGTCAAGCAAGGAAGGAACTAGCAGCGGTTAGGTCTAACCAGCGTCGGTTACCTGTGCGGGGATGTTTTAATTAGCTCTCAAGAATTAGATTTATTTTTAGCATTGAAGTATTTCTTCTTATTGTAATTACATGGATAAGTGCCCTAAGTCTATAAATGACTATATAAGCATAAATCTAGGGTTTAGAAGTAAGAGAATTAACAAGAATTAGAAAGAAACCCAAAAAGGTTGGTGTGAGAGAATTCTTGGTGATGAAGCAAAAGCTTGAGGAAAAGAAAGTATTGAACATCTAAGAGGTGTGGAAGATTGTAAATCTTCATTGTATATCTTGTCAAAGCTTTGGATAATAGATTGGCTTGTTTCTTGGTGGACGTAGCCCACACTGGGTGAACCATGTTAAATCTGGTGTTGATTTATGTCTTTTGTTTTGTATATTTCTTCTAGTAGAATATCCACTTCTATTTACATGTATGCTTAAATCTGATATATTGTTTGTACAACTGGTGTGCTAACCCCAACAACTGGTATTAGAGCTTTGTTGTAGGGTTTTGTGTGTTGACAGATTTACTCACAAAGGGTTTTTTGATTGAGTGGGAGCTACAACAATGGTAGAAGAAAATAAATACAAGGTAGATAAGTTTGACGACTGAAGTTATCAATTATGGAAGATGCAGATTGAGGATTATCTGTATCAAAGAGATTTGTACTTACCATTGGATGAGAAGTCTAGACCTACGAAGATGACTAATGAAGAATGGAATATTCTTGACAGAAAGGCTTTGGGATATATAAGATTGATCCTTACAGCATCCGTGGCTTCCAATATTACAGAAGCGGCTTCTACGGTAGACTTAATGAAATATCTTGTTAATTTATATGAAAACCTAGTGCTTCAAATAAAGTTTATTTGATGAAGAAACTATTTAGTTCTAAGATGCATGAAGGTGAATCTTCCTCTAGTCATTTGAATGATTTCTGATCTATTGTAAATCAGTTAAAATTGGTTGCAATACCATTTGATGATGAAGTAAAAACACTTTTATTCTTATGTTCTTTGCCTGATAGTTAGGATAACTTGGTAATGACTATTAGTAATACAACATCTACTAATAATATTTTGAATTTTGATTATGTGATTAGTATAATCTTGAATGAAGAAATTTGTAGGAAGAGTACAGAGGAAACATCATCTGGAAAAGCTTTGAATGTAGAAAGTAGGGGTAGGTAGAAGGAGAGATCCAAGAGTAAGAGTAATGAGAATCAAAGTCAAGGGATAGCAGATCTAAATCCAGAAGTAAGGGAGTTACTTGTTGGAAATGTGGAGAGAAAGGACATGCAAAGAAATATTGTTGGTCAAAGGATAAAGAGAAGCAACAACCAGATAAAGGTAAAGAAGTAAATCTTGTTGCATCAAAGGTAATGCAAGATGCTCTTATTCTTTCTTAGATAGTAGAATTGAATCATGGGTTTTAGATTCAGGAGCTTCTTTCCATGCAACCCCTAATAAGGTTTATTTCAAAAATTATGTCTAGGAAAATTTTGGGCATGTTTATTTGGGTGATCATGAACCTTGCAGTATTACTAGTAAATGATAAGTTCATATAAAATTACAGAATGGAAATACATGGATATTGAAATATGTGATGCATATGCCAAGCCTCAAGAGTAATCTTATTTCTATAGGGCAACTAGGGGAATCTGGTTACATGGTTAAATTTACAACAGACTCTTGAAAAGTCACCAAGGGTGCTTTTGTTGTGGCAAGAGGTAATAAGATAGGAATGTTATATTTATCTACCTATGTTGTTGATTCCTTTTCTACATTATTTACTTCAGATTCAGATGCATGCATGTGGCATAATTGGTTGGGTCATATGAGTCAAAAAGGAATGCAGATCTTAAAGGCTAGGGGTAAGTTATCAGATTTGAAAGATTTAGATTTGTCTTTTTGTGAGCATTGTATCTTTGGAAAGAAAAAGAGAGTGAGATTTATTAAAGTTGGGGCAACTAAGAAGGAGCAGAAATTAGATCTTGTACACTCAGATGTGTGGGGACTAACTCAAGTAGCTTCTCATGGAGGATCCCAATATTATGTTACTTTCATTGATGATGCTATAAGAAAGGTATGGGTTTATTGTATTAAATGTAAATCTGATGTTTTTGAGACTTTTAAAATATGGAAATCCCTTGTTGAGAATGAATCAAATTCTAAGTTAAAGTGCATTAGATCTGACAATGGTGGTGAATATTGTAGCAAGGCTTTCAATGATTATTTTTCAGTGAATGGGATATGTAGAGAAAGAACAGTTCTAAGAACACCACATGATAATGGTGTTGCAGAAAGAATGAACATGACAATCATGTAACGTGCTAGAAGTATGAGGATACATTTTGGATTGCCCTTGCAGTTTTGGGTAGAAGCAGTTGATACAGTGGTTTATTTGATTAACCCTGGGCCTTCAAGTTCACTAGATGGAGGAATACCATAGGAAGCTTAGACTGGAAAAGAGGTAGATCTTTCTTTTCTTAAAGTTTTTGGTTCAGAAGATTTTGTGCATATTGATAAGGAAAATAGAAAAAAAATTAGATGCAAAATCCAAGAGATGCACTTTCATTGGTTATGGATCTATCGATTTTGGTTTCCGTTTTTGGGATTTAGAGAATTCTAAAATTCTTAGGAATCGTGATGTTCAATGGAATGAAAAGAGAATGTACAGGGATCAAATTTTGGTGCCTAAGGATGAGAAAATTGAGAAGTTTATTGATGAAAATGAACTCTTTGGTTTTAAAGAAACACCTACAGATATACACAGTAACTGTGGTTAGTTAGTCCCTGACCGGTATTTGTCAGATGAACCACCGACGGTTACAGAGGATCCAAACTGGTATCGGTTAGTATAACTAACGTCGGTTAGAGGTGACCAGCATCGGTCACTGTCAAATTTGGATAGGAATGTCTTGGAGGCCCAGATTGAGTCTTCGATACCTCAAACTCCTGTGAGAAGGTCACAAAGGGTAAGTAAACTTCCAAAAATATTTACACCTTCTCTATTTTATCTATTATTGACTGATAGTGGTGAACCAGAGAGCTTTGAAGAAGCAATGCAGGATAAGACTCACGTTTAGTGGGAGCATGACATGGATGAGGAGATGGACTCCTTGGAACATAACCAAACTTGGTATTTGGTTAAGTTGCTAGTAGGTAAGATAACATTGCAAAACAAGTGGGTTTACAGAATTAAGGAAGAAGATGGTGGACATAAAAGGTACAAGGAAAGGCTTGTAGTAAAGGGATTTACACAAAAAGTGGGTATTGACTTTAGTGAAATATTTTCCCCTGTTGTTAAGATGACTTCTATTCGTACTATATTGAATTTAATTCCAGTAGAAGATTTACATTTAGAGAAACTAGATGTGAAGACGACTTTCCTTCGTGGTGATTTGGATGAAGAGATTTATATGCAGTAGCCGCTTTGGTATGAAATCAAGGGTAAGGAGAAACTAGTGTGCATGTTGAAAAAGATCCTATATGGGCTCAAGCAAGCTCCAAGGAAATGGTACATGAGGTTTGATAGTTTTATGCATGAGCATGGTTACTTGATATGTGAATCTGACCATTGTGTTTATTTCAAGAAGCTTGAAAATGGGAGCTATATTATTTTGTTACTGTATGTGGATGATATGCTTATTGAAGGATCTAGTATGCATGACATTGGTGAGCTTAATGGAAAGTTAGCTCAGAAATTTGCAATGAAGGATTTTGGTGCTGTAAAAAGAATCCTTGGCATGCAAATACATAGAGACAGGAAAAACAAGAAATTGTATTTATCTCAGGAGGATTATATCCACAAGGTTAGAAAAGTTTAACATGCAGAATGCAAAACCTGTTAGCACACCTATGGCTGGACACTTCAAATTGAACAAAGATCAGTGTCCTTCATCACATGAGGAGGTCAAATACACGACACGAGTACCATATGCTTCAGTAGTTGGAAGTCTCATGTATGTTATGGTTTGTACAAGACCATACATTGCACAGGTAGTGGGAGTTGTGAGTAGATATATGGCTAATCCAGGTAAAGGGCATTGGAAAGCAGTTCAATGCATACTCAAGTATTTGAAAGGGAAATCTAGCATGCAGTTATGCTATGGAGGTTTAGATATTTTATTACGTGGCTATGTTGATTTAGATATGGCTTGAGATCTGGATGGTAGGAGGAGTACTACTAGATATATTTTCACAATGGGTGGAGCGAAAGTTAGCTAGATTTAAAGATTGCAGAAGGTTATGGCTTTGTCTACTACAGAGGCAGAGTATGTTGCAGCTATAGAGGCTAGCAAGGAGATGATATGGATGAGTAGGTTCATGGAAGATTTGGAAAAGGAACAAAGTGATTGTAAATTGTTCAGTGACAGTCAGAGTGTAATTCATTTGGAAAAGAACTCAGCATTTCATTCGAGGATGAAACACATTCAGTTGAGGTATCACTTCATATGACAAGTATTGGAGGATGGACAGTTGAATCTAGAAAAGATTCATACGAGAAATAACCCTGTGGATATGCTAACGAAGCCATTAGCAAAGGAGAATTTGGAGCTACACTCCACTTTTGTTGGTCTTCGAGTTTAAGACTTGAAGAGGAGAAAAAAATTAAGGATCCAAGAATGATGATTTACAGGTATGGTGCAGTAATTAATCTCCAAGTGGGAGATTGTTGAGTTGTGGAGCTAAATTAATTCAGTTTAGCATGTAATTGGAACTTGCTAAAAAATACAGTAACCGACATCGGTCACCCAGGACCAGCATCGGTCAAGCAAGTAAGGAACCAGTAGCAGTTAGGTCTAACTGGAATCGGTTACATGTGCGAGGATGTTTTAATTAACTCTCGGGAATTAGATCTATTTTTAGCATTGATGTATTTCTATTGATAGTAATTGCATGGCTAAGTGCCCTAAGTCTATAAATGACTATATAAGCATAAAGCTAGGGTTTAGAAGTAAGAGAATTAACAAGAATTAGAAATAACCCCAAAAAGGTTGGTGAGATAGAATTCTTGGTGATGAAGCAAAAGCTTGAGGGAAAGAAAGTACTGAACATCTGAGAGGTTTGGAAGATTGTAAATCTTCATTGTATATCTTGTCAAAGCTTTGGATAATAGATTGGCTTGTTTCTTGGTGGACGTAGACCACACTGGGTGAACCATGTTAAATTTGGTGTTGATTTATGTCTTTTGTTTTGTATATTTCTTCTAGTAGAATATCCGCTTTTATTTGCATGTATGCTTAGATCTGATATATTTTCTATACAAATGGTGTGCTAGCCCTAACAATGTGTAATCTAAAACACACAAGAAGATAATGTGGACCTCAAAAAGTGGGTTATAGACATGGGACACCACTCATGGTTTCATAAGAAAATCAAGGCCAACAAATCCAAAAACATACAAGTGTGCACATAAGACAAAGGGCAAAGCCTGCAAACAATGGAAAACAATGACAAGAAAGTACAAACAATGTAATAGATAACCATGGTGGGAAATAGTCTTGCAAAACAAATGCTACACATGAAGCACCTGTTAGCATGTTAGAAATATAAAAAGTATGTCAAAGCATGTATAATCTGATAAAGTAGTGTGGTATGAAAGAAATGAAACAATAACACTTTAAGTGTACGAAAGTGGATGCCCCTAGGAGCTGTTATGGGACTAGTAATAGGTATTGCGCCAAGCATCCATGTTTTGTGTAATGAACTTGTATAATCTACTATCAGAACTAGAAAATCAAGTGAACACGCATGTGTGTATGATAAATATAATTACATACAAGATATACATCTAACATATGTAATAAAGTGAACATGTACAAGTAGATGAAAGCAAGATTAAATGCAACCAAGATATGTAGTATGTTTTGGATGGATGGAATGGAATGCAAAGTGAATGATAGGATATGCATACCCCTTGAGTGAATGTAATTATATATAGTGAGGTTTATTTGTTTATGCCTCCTCAGCAGTCAAGAATGAATCGTAAACGATAGTGCATCACTAGGAAATGATCGAACTATGTGGTGTGTGTAGTTTGAATTGATGAATGTGTAGTTATGATGTTTGACATAGATATTAGGTGCAAGAATGTGTGATGATTTATCCTAAATCGTATATCACTAAGTGATGTTAGGTGAAGTGATGGTGTAGCCTATGAAATATATCACTAAATGATGCTAGGTGAAGTGATTATGTATCCTATGGCGTATATCACTAAATGATGCTAGAGGAAGTGATGATGTAGCCTGTGGCATATATCACTAAATGATGCAAGCGGAAGTGATGATGTATCCTATATCATATACCACTATTATAGGAATGTCGCGTGAGACAAAGATTGAATGGTTGAGTGTGATGAGGTCTGTTTGCGATGTATACTCTCAACAGTCTAGTATGGACCGTGAAACTATAGTGTGTCATTGGGTAGTGGGTGTAGAGTGTAAAAGGAGATGTGTAAAATGTGCAAAATGTGTAGTAGATGAGTTGATAAAAATATATAATCGGTGTGTGACATGTAATACAAGATGCATAGATTGTATAAATGTTGATGATGTAAAATGTATGATAGTGTAGTGTGTAGGATGTGTATGATGTAAGATAATGTGTATGTGTAAAAGTGCAGGATGTGTGATGATCAGTGTCTATTGTGCAGTATCTGAGGTTCATGTGTATAGTATGCCCTCAATAGTCAAGTGTAAACCAAAGCACAAGAGCGCTTCATCGAGAATGGAAGGTGACAAAAGTCACCTACCAAAGACCAAGTTTGCATGAAGCGGTGGAAGCATGCGTGGAAAAAGAAACCAAAGGACCATGTAATGGTGGTGGAAATGTGTCTTGACTATCAGTAGGAGTAGTTTCTTTGAAAAAATGAATTGGAAATGAAAGTGGGGTAGGATGTGGAGAAATATTGAATGATGGTAGCTTTTGTAGTATTAATGACATTGCAGAAGACTTCATAAGAGAAGAAGGTAGACTGATTTTGAGAGGTGGTTGCATAGTTTGAATGAGATAACTTGAGAGGAGGTGGTGTTACATTGATTTTGAGAGGCCTTTATTTAGTTGGTGCTTGAATTTCTGTAGAACAACCATTAGAAGTGATGGTGTGGTGCTCATTAGACATTGAAAAATCAGATTTAGGAACCCATGAAGATGTAGCATTTGTAGATGAGAAGGTAATAGAATGTTGTGCAGTGAATGAGATAAATCCCTGACACTTAATATGTTTTATTCTTCATTACAAAGTGTAGCAATCATTTTCATTATGTCCATTAATTCGATGATAATTACAATATGGATGACCTTGATATTTTGCTAGCTGATAAGGAGGATAATAATGAGTAGGTGGTAAAGTGATCAATTGATGACTAAGGAACTCAGTAAGAATGTCATGTTGCTTACTATTGTAATCAAAGGTGAGAGGATATAGTAATGGTTATGACTTGAGGCTCACTGATATGAGCACATGTAGTAGACATATAATGAAGATGGGATGTAGAGGGAGAATAAACATGAGCTTAAGAAGCATCCTTAAGATGTTGGATTCCAAATTTGAGAGATGTAATTGTGGATTCCATAGAATTAAATTTTTCATGAAATAAATAATACACAAATTGAATTGAAACCAACATGGGTTGATTAGATGGATGATCATGAAGACTAGGGTTGTCAAAAAAAGATCAAAAATATCACTTAATTGATGCGGAGGCGTATCTCGGGGAAGATGTAAGGTGTCTATGGATTTTTAAGAACAACTTGGCAATTAGGATGTATTTGAAGTAAATCAGAAAAATAATTTTGAGGAATATTAGGAGCCATGATAAAGAAGATGATATGCCAAAGAAGGATCCAACAGACTGATCATAAGTTGGGTTCACCAAAATGATTATGCTAAAATGTAAAATAATAGCCTAATCTAATGCAATTTTGTAGTAAATAAATGAATAATAAAATACAGAAATCAACCCAAGCAACTAAGCTATGAAAATATGAAACCCTAGAGTGAAAATAGGTTTTAAAAAGCCTTAGTTGATTCTTAGTGATTTTCAGACTGTGTTGCAGTGATGACAGGATAAATAGAAATGGAGAACCGTCACATAGAAGCCTAGAAAGTTACATACCTAGTAGATTTGGCTAGACTAGAGCACCTGGGGCACTCTGGTCTTAGTTTTGAGTGCCTTGGTCTGTAGAAATGGTCAAAACCTAGTTTTGATATGGTGATTAGGGCTTTGCACTTGTTCACCTTTTGTCACGTGTATGTCATTGTAATATTTTCGAGGTTGCATTGGATCTAGAATGAATGAATCACCCACAAAACCCCAAACAAAGCATCAAAACCTAAAATATAAAGATGCAAATGAAGGGGTCATACTGTCCTTAACCACCAAAATGGTGGACTTACAAATGAACATTGCACTACATCTCATACCCAATGTAGTTCTATGTGTGTGTGTGTGGAATTGTGCCCAAGTTTCACTTATGTGTGTCGCACTTGAAGTAGCAAACAAGTAGCTAGATGTAGAATGTAAATAACGTGTGCATAGAAAAACTATGAAGTGTGATGCAGATGAAACAACCTTTGTCCCTTGTGATGGAGCTAGATGGATACAAATGGAGTTATAGATGCCTTGATGGATGTAACCTTTGGTGGTGATAAGTAGTGCTTAGTGCTTGGTCTCTTATTATGATCACATAACTTTATATTTAGATGATTCCTTCACTTGAATTTCATAATTAACCCTGAAAAATTCAACTACCAAAATGATAACATACTCAAACGGATAGCGAGGACCCAGAAAAGTGTGATTAAAGTACAAAGACGATGATGGAACTCGGAGGGGACGAGGGCTCCTGACACTAGCATCACCTGAGTCTAGAAAGGGTAAAATTTAAGTATGAAAAGACAAATTTGGCTAGTAAAGGTGCAAGACCGAAAACAAGACAGAAAACAAAAAAATATGGCCTAAGACATCAGTTAATCATTACTTTTATTACTTAGGAACCATATGAATAGTAGTATGTGATCAAGACTAGATAATTACCCAAAGTGCATGATTTTGTGTCTACACAATGCAATTTCTGACAACACATTTTCCTTCAACTACAACAATGCAATTTTTTCATGTAGGTAATATGTAATTTTCTACAAGTACAATAAATATGAAATGTTATTCTTTAAGTCCTATGCATGTCAATTTTATTAGCCAAATTCAATCGGGTCATGAAAGTAATCAACAAATCCCATCACCAAGCACAACCAACATGCCAATGATACTCCAAATGAAGAATGGAATAATACAAAACAACATAAGAAGTGATACAATTGATGAAATTTAATAATAATTCCATTTTGGAACCATTTAGATGCTAGGTTATTAAATGATTGGTAAATAGAATTATAACCTTATTATGTGTAAGTTATAACCTTCATGTAGAAAATATGAACTTAGTTATGTAGTTTTTTAGGGAAAACATGCAAACATATTTAGTTTTTTCCATCCTATCATTACACATAAGTATATGTAGTTTATTCCATCATGTCAACATAAAATGAGTTTTGGTAATGTGTAAAAAAATGAATTATCTTCTTATAAGTGTTTATAATTTTTATTACTCATTATTTTCTAGAATAATGATAGCAAAGAAAAATAATTCATTACCTAAGTAAGGTCATAAATGACCTTACCTGTAGAATGAAGAATTTTGATTTCATGTAGATTAAATATTTCAAAAGATGCAATTGTGATATTCTCATTTTCTCCTGATACGATATTCCTTCATGAACCGAATTTTGAAAGGGTATATGCAAAAAATGGACCCATGAGAAATGGCACATTTGCAAGAAACACCAATATCAACACCCATATATTCAATCCATGTTTAGTAATTCTAGTGTATATTCAATGTATATTTAGTCTTTCAAGTGCTTATGGGAGAGGCAATAGTTGATGACCACGAAGCCGGCTATTAACTAATTTATGGAAGGGTGGGCTATAAAAATTAACTGCATAAACAAAGACAACACTAATTTATATTTAGATATTCCTCAAATGTTAAGGTAAGTGATTCACATATTCATTGCATATGCAAACATTCTTCATGTATTTAACATTCTGTCTATTTTTTGACATTCCTTACATATTCAAACATTCTTTGAACACCTTGAATATTAAAAAGATAATTGTCATTTGCCTCCTAAATATGTGGCATCCCTAGAAATAGAAGTATTCATTCATTAATAACAATGTAATAAGAACATGCACTGAACTAACAACATATTCAATGTATATTTAATAATTATAATGCACATTAAAGGTTTGAATGTGTAGTAGAATAAAAAAGTTACAACCATATATTTAATGTATGTTTAGTAATTCTAGTATATATTCATGCAATCAATATAAGTTAACATTGGGTATTAAAAACAACATTGTATTTTGAAACCATAAGACACATGGGTGAAAAACCCCTTTTTTGGATAATTAACATGATGTATTAGAAGAGTTCATGACAAACGAAGGAATAAACAAAATGCAATGAAATAAATGAATATACACTAAAAAATAATAGTTCAACATGCATGGTTGAAAAAATAACGAATCAAAATGAAATTCATTACTCATTAACCACAGTGTATGGTCAATAACAACACTGTATTTTGAAACTGTAAGATGCATGGGTGAAAAACCTTATTTTTTAGACAGCTACTACACTGTATTATAAGAGGTCATGGAGAATGAAGGAATAAACAAAATGTAATGAAATAAATGAAGATACACTAAAAACAATAGTTCAGCGTGCATGATTGAAAAAATAACAGGTCAGAATGAAACTCATTACTCAATAACAACACTGTATTTTGAAACTTTAAAACGCATGGGTGAAAACCCCTTTTTTTGGACAATTTCTATGCTATATTAGAAGAGTTTGGAAAATTTATATGTTGTATTAGAAGAGTTCATGGTGAATGGAGGAATAAACAAAATGCACTGACATAAATTAATATACACTAAAAACAATAGTTCAACATGCGTGGTTGAAAAAACAATAGGTTAGAATGAAACCCATTACTTAATAACAACATTTTATGGTCAATAACAACACTATATTTTGAAACTCTAAGACACATGGGTGAAAACCCCTAGTTTTGGGATAATTTCTACGTTGCATTAGAAGAGTTCATGGCGATTATAGGAATAAAAATAATTCACTGAAATAAATGAATATACACTGAAAAACAATATTTCAATGTGCATTCCTAAAAAACAAGTCATAACGAAACCCATTACTCAATAACAATAGTGTGTGGTTAATAACAACACTGCATTATGAAACTGTAAGACGTATCAATAAAATAACCATGCATTTTGGATAATTTATCTGTCGTATTAGAAGATTTCGGAGTGAATGGAGGAATAAACAAAATGCAATGAAATAAATGAATATACACTTAAAAACAATAGTTTAGCGTGTGTGCATGAAAAAACAACAAGTAAAAATAAAACCCATTACTCAATAAGCAAAGTAAAATAAATAATCTTGTGTAGAAATGTGTACAAAAGGATGAAATATGATGATTCAATAGATTTTGTGCCAAATGAAATATTAAACAAGAACATGCACATAAAAAACTCAATAATGAATGAATATACATTTGTAAAAATGGAAATGCTTGATTAAACAAGAACATGCACAAAAACAACTCAATATATAACAAATATACGATTGTAAACCCAGTATTTCTTGCGAATGCGCTCATTACATGAAAATCAGAGAGAACAAATCAAAATAACTATGCAAATGGCCTCACCTCATCTTCGTCTCTATTACAGGATATAAAGGGTTTTCAAATCCATCGTAGGGTTAGAAGGGGTGGGAATGTTTAGCTTCCCCCCTACATGTGAACTTCCAAATGCAATACCATGAAATTCATCAGAATATTGATTGCTAAAGTGGCACATAGGGAAAAAATTGGTGGAGGCTGGCGGAGTGGTAGGGGATGATGTGAAGTGAAATGAATGTGGTTTTTTTGGGAATAGAAGTTAATTTTTCTGATTTCCACATGGGTACAAGTATTTTTACCGTGGGAAAATGTATTTTTTTGGCTCACTATGCAATTTTTTTTAATGTTTTATATCGTGGGCCCGCCACATGACAATTAACATGGCACCATGGTGGCTTCCTTACTTTTTTGAAGTCACGATTTTTTTTTTTGATGTATAGAAAACAATTTAGAGCCCCTCATTGTTGCGAGGCTAGTTGGGATGTTGTTAAATATAGTGTGCTCAACTATTGGCATCTTTCCCCTTTAAAACACTCAAAATTGGAGGTGGGGAACTAGATGCATTAGTATAGTGTGAAATTTTTTCCAAAACATATTCAAACTTTACGCAAGCCTATGAGATTGTCCAGAAAATACATGCACCAAGCATAACCATTGAAAACATTCTATGACATGTTTTAACAATGCCCAACTCCTTAAAAGGCCAGAAATTTTCATAAGCCATGTATTATAAGAATGATATATTAATGTTTTGTCCCTTGAAATTTTATTTATTTATAATCATATTTCTTGTATTTATTATTGTAGATGTTGGGATGATAAAATTATCCACATAGTACCATATAATCCCCCATTCAGAATCTTAGATATGTCTTCAAAGAAATAAGTGCTTGTGTGAGATAGTAGTTAGCCTATTAGAATATATATATCACTATTGTTCTCTCTTTCCCCATATATTTTTTGAGGGGTCTTAGTCCCAAGTGGTTGTACTATTTCAACTATTTTTACATTGATGAAAACTTTTTAGAGTTTAATGTACGGAATTAATATTAAATTAAGCATTCATATGTCTATTGTAGTCTTTGTAGGTTTTTAAAGAAAAAGGATAATATAGGTTAAGAAACCATGACCATATAAATGGGAATAATGTTGGTAGTTTGGTTAATCATCAAAAATTGAGTGGAAGTAATGGGGAATCCTAAAACCAATTTAAAGGGCCAAATGAGCCGACTTGTGTACAACCTATACTTTTTTGAAACAATATTAGTGTAAAGTTGTTGGGTTGTCTCAATAACATTTCCTTTATCTTTCTAATGTCACAATGGAAGTGATCATCTTACTAGAATAATGGTTGATTGATTGTGGGATGAGAATGTTTTTTTTCTCATCCTTCCCCTTTTGTATTTTTTAGCTTTCAAAACCCCAATAAAATATTGTGAAATTACCTCTAAATATATAGATTATACCAAAGTTGGATATGCCTCTAAATAAAGCTGAAGCCATAATAGAAGTGGCCCTCTAACTAACATAATGGTTGATTGGTAGCATAGTACATATGTTTTATTGATTATCCTTAACTTCTCCTCCTCTGTGGTATTGAAAATACTAACATAATGGTTTATTGGTTGTAGGGTGAGTATTTTTTGTTTATCTTCCTTCACCTCTCTTTCTTTGTGGCATTGAAAATCCTAAGAATAAATTATACGAAATTACTTCTAAATTTATGTTTTACTAGAAAATCCATAAATGCATCTTCAATGCATCTTGGAATTGATTCTATGAATATAAATTCCTCACTCAAAAAAATTAATCCCAAGCTAGTTGGCTAGACTGTTCCATGGTATTATACAAACCCCAATATATCATTATCCATATGTCAATATAGTTCACACCACAATGTAATAGGGCCTCTTACTAACATAATGGTTGATTGATTATAGGATGAAAATGTATGATTACTCAACCTTCCCTTACCCTCCTTTTTGGCTTTAAAAATCCTAAAACAATCATGTAAACATGCCTCAAAATACATGCCTTACTACCTAAGTCAAATATTCCTATTGTAATTGATTCTATGACTCTTAAAATCCTTTCTCAATAACAATTTATCCCACATTGGCTGGTTGGTTTGGTTTTTAGTAACACATAAACCCCAATATATCATGATCCTTATGCTAATAGAGGTGACAATACAATGGAAGAGGCCATCTTAATAGCATAAAGTTTGGTTGGTTATGGGATGATTATGCTTGTTTTCTAACTAAAATAGGAAAATGTGTTTATTATTATGGGTCTAATAGTTAATCTAAATAGAAACAAGTAATGGAATAACTGATATGAATTGAAATACTAAAGTTAGATGATTTTAATTTGATTTTAAAAGAAGTAGAAGGAATGAGATACTAACCTATATATAACTCACCTTACTATGTGCTGGACTTGGATAGGCTGATATGTGGGCTGGACTAGGTATGAAGATGTTGTTATGGAAACTACAAAAGTTGGATATTTGATTGAACTGGGGCATCTAGGAGAGAACTGGTCTGTGTTCTAGGTGCACTCTGGTCTGTAAAAAGGCTAAGGATCTAGTTCTGACAGTGTCACTAAGGTCTTCGTTGTATCTTGGTCTCTGGTCACACAGTTTTCATTGTATCTTCACTTATGTCACTAATAATATGGTGTGAAGATCTACCTACCAAACCCCATACAGAGCATCAGTCCCTAAAAAAATAAAGATGTAAATGAAGGGGTCAGATTGACCTTAACTGCCACCATGGTGGACTTACAACTAAGCATTGCACTACATTCCAAACCCCATGTAGTTCTGTGTGTAATTTTGTGCCTAGGGTTCCCTAGCACCAATGACACAGAAGTAAGGGGAAATAACTAGATGTAAAAATACAAATGGTGGATGGAATATAATGAATACAACCCTTTCCCCCTATGCTTGTGTGATGCAGATGTAGAAGATACCCAAATGCAGTCCCTTGCCTTAGTAGATAGCTACCCTTGATAGTAAGATGTCCACCCATAATGTAGTGAGTATGCTATGTTTATATAGGGATCTCTTGTTCAAATTTCGACACTAGTGACCTGAAACACCAACTACCACCTAGGGGAATGAATGAGGTAATGAAAAAGACCGACCTCAAAGAAAAAAATTAGGACCAAGAGTTACAGAAACCAGGGTGCCTAAATCACATACTGGGGCAATGCCCCAGTGCTACCCCACTAGGTGCCCCAGTGTAGGACTGAAGACGAAAATCAAGAAAATTATGACACCTAAGACTCCCTTAAAGACACCCAAAACTATATAGACAACTAATGATTGTACCAGACACATAACAATGATGACCGACTAACTGACGACATGACTAGGGGATAGGTCACTAGTGAATACTTTTATTATGCAAGATCCATATATAAAATAACATACCCGACGGTATAAATGTAATAGTAAGTGCATGATTTTGTGACTACATTTTCCCCCAATTTATGTTGGTGAGTGAAAATCTTGGTAACATAAAGTAGATAGAGATGTGTACCTGAGAAAAATTCAGAGAAGCCCATGTTGTAGAAGAACATGCAGATGTGTAGTAGAAGCATGCCGATAGAACTATAAAAGCATGTCAAACCATGGATCAGTGGGTTGATCCATGTAACGTAACAAAAAAGTGTAAATGTCATGATGAAATGTACTAAATGAATGTGATGATTAGGATGTATGATGTTTTTTAACGTGGTATAATGATGAATAGGTGGGTAGGGAGTGATCAATTCCCAACCCGAATGCTTGTATACGAATGAATAACCAGAGGATTTGGGCGTCCTAGCACCAGAGGAAGAGTGTAGGGAGAAAAGTGTGTTATTCTCCAATATTTAACTACATCCTCAAGATCTAGCTATTGTAGATGGACTCAGATCAATTTTTTGTGGTTTTTGGATCCAAATGATTTTAATCAAATAGTTGACCCATATAGGAGTGATATAGGGAAGGCACTCTTGCCCCCACTCCACAGGTGTCACTGCAATAGGATGGCTTCCAAGTTAGGTCATCTGAAGACGTGAAATGAATGATGCTTCCAAAATGAAGCAATCGCGAATTGAATGATGGCTTCCAAGTTAGGTCATCTAGAAGAAAACATGAATTTTTGAGAGGGCTTCCAAGTTAGGTCATCTAGAAGCAAGCACAAAATGTAGAATAACTTCCCAAGTTAGGTCATCTAGGAAAAGTGATGAATGTAATCTCTCAAGTTAGGTCATCTGAGAGGCCAATTGTGTTGAACTTGTATTGATTGAACGATGTTGATTTGTTAGAAATTTTGAATGTGTTAATTGATTGATTGATTGATCAATTGTTTGATTGGTTACTCATGGAGAGATTTTACGCAAGTTGCCCCCAGGTTAGGTCATTAGGGGGAAGTTGATAGAAATTGATGAAATGTCACGTGAAAATATTTTTAATCACTTGTTTCCCCCAAGTTAGGTCATTAGGGGGGAATGATGAAATATCGCATTAGAGAAATTTGTATGTTTATTGCCCCCAGATTAGGTCATTAGGGGGGTTTAATGGTGAATTTTCACACAGTGAATTAGTAAATGTTTGAAAAATGGTGAGTTGGTAGGTTTAACTAATCGCATGTAATGTAAGGGGGATTATAGGATGACCCCAATGATATGCCCCCCTTTCGGTGAAAGGGGAATTGATGAAAAGAACAAATGCTAAGCTGAAAGTAAGCACAAAATAGATAGAAAATGGTAAAAATCACTAAAATGTGTATAAAGTGAATGGAAGACAACATAGAAAAGAGGTAATGTGTGAAAAACATGTTCAATATGGTGGTAGGTGGAATTCTAAAAAGAATTCCACAAACATGGTGTAAATCAGAGTAGAAACGCTCAAGATATAGCGAAAACGGTGTAGTGTGTATTAGTTATGGAGATAGACGTGAAATAATGACTATAGTAAAGTAAGTGATGAAAAAGGTAGCTATAAGTAGTGAAGTGAAAAAGTGTTGAGTCACTTCATTTGTTTTGTATGTGATTGTGAGAGTGAGCATGAAGTGGGTGAAAATTATGCAAGCGAGAGCAACACGTCCTAGTCGATTTGAGAGGGTGGTGACCATCGTAGCATTGTGTATGACCGTGGAGTTGGTAAGTGCATTGTTTTTTGCAAAGTGTATGGTGTAGTAGTTGTTTTGGTTGAATTTTTACAAATTTGATATTTTTTATTTTCTCGGCATTTGAGACCTAGACAAAAGCGGTGAGGGCACTAGTGACCCCTAGGGATAGAAGCACCCTGCTCTTGGGTGCCCCAGTCCTGCATCTATGGGTGCACCCTAGTCCAAGATGTATGTAGTGGATGTAGAATATTTCTAAACATGGTGCTAGTATGATAATTGAGTGTATTTGGTCTTGTAATGTATTCTAACGTTGTGTTTGTTGTCGTTTTGTGATGTGAAGAGAGATATTCACTCAAGGGGTTTCTGTGGTGGTTGACATATGAGTACATTGCTTGGATTGGGTTTTCCAGATGAGGATTGGGATGTGATGGACCATGTCGGCCTGTGGCACATAACAAATGGATGGGGGATGTGCCCCATAATATGCCCATGTTGACTGCCTTATGCGAGAGATGGTGTGTGGATACATGCACATTCTGGTTACCTACGAGGGAGATGACTATGACGTTGGAGGATGTATATCACATACTGTGATTGCCAGTTATGGGGGAGAGAGTATGAGTCATGCCAGTGATGCATATGGAATGGAAGATGTGAGCTGTGAGATGGTATTTTGTGGGGACTCGAGTACCTACTGAGGCCCATATTATTCTACGTTCTGGTGTTCCACACTTGCAGAAGTTCATAGTGGTTGTGATTGCATCGTGTATAGCTGTAGAGGGAGGAGGTGTAGGCATCTTGTATAAGATGCATGACATATGCCAGTGGATCGAGGAGGAGGGTACTAGATATGCATGGGCATGGTGTGTGTTGGCCCACCTATATAGAGATCTATACCAGTTTACACAGGATGAGCATGGTGGAGGGATAAGAGCCACCACATTGTTGCATGTGTGGGCATACAAGCATATAGTTGTGTTGAGACCAGTTGTAGGTCCACGAGGGGAGTGGGCTAGGCCAGAGATATTTGCAAGGAGGTGGGTTGACATTCGTGGCAGGAAGATGGATACAGATACCTTCAGGGAACTTATAGATAGGATGGGGCCTGAGGCAGTTATATGGAGGCCATATCATGACTATGGGGGATGGCCAGAGGATGTGACAGAGTTGCGATGTATTTGGAGGACTATGTGGCTAGAGGACCACTTCCCAAGTGTGGCGGATATTTTTTAGGTAGAGAGGGTGTCACAGAAGTTTGGTATGGCTCAGGATGTACCCCAACAGCCATACATATGGTTGAGAGCTATCAGAGCACCTAGGCAGGCTGGTGCTAGGCCAGGGCCCACAGTAGAGTAGCTAGTTCCACCGAGGCTGGATGAGGTGGATCCAATGATAACAACTATTGATGGAGATGACATGGGTTGCACCAAGGAGTATCGTGCATGGTGGGAAACTCATCAGTGGGTATTGTTGTACCCATTATTTGTAGGCCCAATAGAGTTACCACCTAGAGGAGGGGGAGAGGGGGAAGCACATGCCCCCGATCCTATAGCAGTGGCCATGGTTGATCGTAAGTATTTGTGTATATGTGCATTGTGTGTGTTATGGTTTTCTAATGTTGTGTTGTATAGTGATCTAACATGTTGTTGTGTGTGTTTTTAGGTGATGCCTATTGGTATTTTATTATGGACACATCCATCCTCACATTGAAGTAGAATGTGCCGACGGATGCCCTAAGTGGAGGTATACTAGAGTGCATGGATGATATAGCGGGTGAGCATGCCCATCTATTTGATCTAGTATCCATAATATTTGTGACATGTACAATATTGCTAGGAGAGAGGGACGAGGTACGCGAGGATACTCAATGAGTCAGAGAAGTGGTAGTTTGTGGTCCCTTAGCCCAAGATGTGTTTGTACGGTTTGTATATTTTCAGTGTTAGTTCACAGAGTAGTCTATGGAGATGACATTGTTTGGGAGGCAGGTTGAGTGGTATCGGGGCCATGAACAATGATGTCACATTGGTGGAGAGGCATCTAGTTCTAGGGCTCTCGTAGTACTCGAGAGTGATAGCGATGATGAGGTCTGATTGGGACTATTGTATATGATGTGGGGGCCTTGCCCCCCAGTTGTGAGAAATTTTTTTGTGATGATGATTGTACTAGCGATATATGTATGGACACCTATTTTTGATATATGATAAATCTATGTTGGAATGTTTTGTCATTGCGATGTAATGGATGTTGTATGATTCTATGGTTATTGTCCTAGTATGTGTATTGTTCATGTTTGATGAATATAAATTCACATTATAATGTTAGTAATGGTAGATAACGTGTGTATGGTAAATGAGAATAAATATCAAATGGAATGTGAGTGATGAAATGTTTATTGAATGGAATGTGTAGTGTGTAGTTGATATAATGATGCTAGTAGAATAGGTGAGAATGTATGATAGTAAAATGAAGATATCGTAATATGTTATTATGATGAAAGGGGGAGGATTGGTGATGACCCCCATTGTGTGAATGAAGAGGCTCATGTAATTAATACCCCTTAGCAGTCGAGTATGAGCCATGGAAGCAAGAGTGTGTCATCGGGAAATGATTGAATGTGCTAGATGAGATGACAGAGCATGTGATGAAAGGTTCTTAGAAAAAATCCCTCAACAGTCATGTAAGAACCATAAGAACACAAGTGCATCATTAGGGGGTAAGGTGATATAAATCACCTACCAAAGACCTAGACAATGTGAAGTGGTGGAAGCATGTGGAATGGGAGCAACGTGTGAATATGTGCCAAACTGAATATCATATGGAGTTGTGGTGGGATGTGTGAAAGTGGAGTGTTGTGGTGGCCAATGTGAAGTAGCAACATGATGTGGTGGATAGCGTGAATGTGATGGGTGAGGTGGATGCAATGAATGTGATGGATGTGGTGGAGAATGCATATGAATAACAGACTGTGGTGGATACATCATAGCTGAAGCATCATATGTAGGAGAAGACTCAATCATAGGAGAAACTCTCTGTCAAGGGAGAGGAGATATGGATCACTCACATGGGCGAGAACCAAAGGATATGATGCCCTTATCCTCTAATTGTTGTAACCTATCTTTAAGGGCAAGACAATCATTGTCCCTATGGCCATTTATGTGGTGATAGTTGCAATAAGGTTGGTCATGTTGACGTTGTAACCGATGTTGTGGATGATTTTGGTTGGAAGGTAGGTGAATCAACCACTCAGTAAGAAAAATATGCAACACATCATGTGGTTGAGCATGATGAGAGAAATGCAAAGGATGGTGTAACTGAGGTGGAGTGGTAGGAGGAGTATCTTGTCGCAGAGCTAGAGAAGGAGTATACTTTTGTGGTGAAGAGGGTTGAGTTTGTTTTCTTTGCTTGGGAGGAAAAGATGGAGACTGTGTAGGATGCTCAACCATAGGCTCTGGTGGAGAACTAGACGAGGAACTATCCGTAGAGGTGTGTGGGGGATCTATGATGTGTGTGGAGAGAAGATCATGTTCTAAGTCAATAACCTTATAGCATAGGAGAATGAATGACTCACATGTATCATACTGTAATTGTTGCTTGAGTGGAGGAATGAGGCCATGATAGAAAATAAATTGCTTCTCAAGATCTATGGGTTGGAAAACAAGCTGATGGATACAAGCATTGAATCTAAGAATATAATCCTTAATAGGTTTTTCGGAGCCCTGATGTAAAGTAGGTAACTAATCATAAGTAACCTTAGGGCCATTATTTATTATAAACCAATGGAGGAAGGTGTCCTCCATGTCATAAAAAGTACTAATGGATCCAAAGGGGAGATGAGTGTACCATTGTAACACCTCATCGGTAAGACTATAATGAAAATCCTTGAGTAGTAATCTATCATTGGAATAGGAAGCCATAGCCCTATGATAATATAATAGATGAGCATGAGGGTCACCTGTACCATCAAAACATGTGAAAGTAGGCATGGTGAAGTCATGAGGGAATGTCGAATTATGAATCTTCTTAGGGACTGGATTTCCATGCAATGAATTGTTGTCAATAGAAGAGTAATAGGCCTTACTTTCTAAAGTGAGAGATTGAACTTGTGATTGTAACTATCCTACAGCGTGCATGAGAGAAAGGATATCTTGTGAAGGGATGGTAGAAGATGGCAATAATGTGTTAAGAGGTTGTAATTTTCCATTGTGAGTGATCATAGGGATATCCAAAGGTGATGGAGAAGGATATGATGCTAAAGGCACACTAATAATAGGTGCCAAAGAAGGTATAGCATGCAATATAGGTGGAATATCTATGGTAATAGTCATACTAAGATCAGAAACCTCCATAATAGGTGAAGCACTTGGTGAGGAAACATGTATAGAAGATTTACTAAGAGGAGATGAAATAATAGGTGAAGAGGAAGTAGCAGATGGTGGTGACTCATGAGTAGCACTAGATGCAATCTCAGGGGAAGATAACAATGGAGTAGGTGAGACACTCTTGACCGTATGGAAAGAAGGAGACTTGTGACCCTTATCTGACTCATCAACAGTAGATGGAACAAGGTTGTCACTAAAAATACTATCAATAGGATCATCAACATAATATAAAGGAGAATGTGAGCTAGAATGAGATGTAGGGGGGAAGCAATGTCAGAAGATGTAGGGCCATGAGAAGGATCTATATCAATGGTGGGAATAATAGAAGAAGAATGATTGTCAATACCTAGCAAGTAATCAATAAGGGAATCATCTAAAGTTTCTTGTGAAAGGTCAGAAGGAGGATCACAAGTGACTGTATGGCATGGTGTAAAATGAGTAAATGCAATAGGATCATCAAAAATGCTAATACCTATAGGAGAATCTGCAAAACTAGTAGGCACATGTTTTTGGCCATCTAAAATTTGTTGTTGGATGTGAGTGGGTGTAGAAAGAGGAACACTATATAAAGCCTTGAGTTCAGCTATGGCAGCCTCATCATAAATAGGATTAACACTAAAGTGAGACATGATGGGTGATGAAGATGAGGGATTTTTTTCCATTAGGTGTTGAGTGGATCCTAGGGAAAACTATTTGAAAATACAGGTTCACCAAAATGATTAACTAAAATAGGAAAATTGTTTATTATTATGGGCCTAATAGTTAATCTAAATAGAAATAGTAATGGAATAACTGATATGAATTAAAATACTAATGCTAGATGATTTTTATTTGATTTTGAATGAAGTAAAGTAAATGAAATAGAAGGGATGAGATACTAACCTAAATATAACTTACCTTACTGTGTGCTGGCTTAGACAAGTTGATATGCAGGCTGGACTGGGTATGAAGATGTTGTTTTGGAAACTACAAAAGTTGGATATTTGACTAAACTGGGGTGCCTGGGAGAGAACTTGGGTGCCTGGGGGAACCCTGGTCTGTGTTCTGGGTACCATGGTCTTCAAAAAGGCTTAGATCTGGTTCTAACACTTTTGTCATAGGTCTTCGTTGTATCTTCGTCTCTATCACACAGTTGTCGTTGTATCTTTTCTTATGTCACCAATAATATGATGTGAAGATCTACCTACAAAACCCCATACAAAGCATCAATCCCTAAAAAAATAAAGATGCAAATGAAGGGGTCAGACTGACCTTAGCTACCATAATGGTGGACTTACGACTAAGTGTTGCACTACATTCCAGACCCAATGTAGTTCTGTGTGCTTTTGTGTGCAATTTTGTGCCTAGGGTGCCCTAGCACCAATGATGCAGAAGTAGGGGCAATAACTATATGTAAAAATGCAAATGGTGGATGGAATGGAATGAATACAACCCTTTCCCCCTATGCTTGTGTGATGTAGATGTAGAAGATGCCCAAATGCAGTCCCTTGCCTTAGTAGATAGCTGCCCTTGATAGTAAGATGTCTGCCCATAATGTAGTGAGTATGTTATGTTTATATAGGGATATCTTGTTCAAATTTCGACACTAGTGACCTGAAACACCGACTACCACCTAGGGGAATGAACAGGGTAATGAAAAAGACTGACCTCAAAGAAATAAATTAGGACCAAGAGTTACAGAAACTAGGGCACCTAAAATCATGGACTAGGGCACCTCAAGGTGCCCTAGTGCTACCCTAGGTACCCCAGTGTAGGACTGAAGACAATAATCAAGAAAATTACGACACCTAAGACTCCTTAAAAGATGCCCAAAACTGTATAGACAACTGATGACTGTACCAAACACATAACAATGATGACCGAATAACTAACAATGTGACTAGGGGATAGGTCACTAGTGAATACTTTTATTAATAAAATTCATCATGAATGAGCTGATGACCTTTAAATCCTTCTCCACCGAGTTAAATTTTTCCTTTATTTCACCCTTCACTAAGTGTAATATATTTTCAAACCCTTCCTTAAAATTGGTGAGGTTATCTTTTACCACCACGGTTTTTATCTTCTCTTGGAACTATGAGAGTACATTTGATATGAAAGAAGATAAAGACTCAAAATCCATAGCTTTCTTATTCAGAGTAATCCTTGGATTTCCTTGCCCCTTCCCTTGGGCTCTAACTCTAGTTGACCTCTTTGTCATGATGTAGGTTTTGGGTCTTAGGGTACATAGATTAGGGTAGGAATTTAGGGTTTTGGGTTTCTTATGGATTTCATCCAAATAGAGAGAAACACAATGAACAAACCCTCACAATTTTTTTGCAAGATTTATAAAAAATGTAAATAACTTAGAAACATTTTTAAAATTGTGGCCTAAGGAGAAAATTTATGGAAACTAGTAAATTGAAGATAACTTTTGTAAAATAGTTCCAAAATACTTCAGATTTAGGGATAAGCTTACTTGATTTAATTCACATATTTGGTAAAAATTGGAATATAATTTTTCAATGATTTGCGATTTGTATATGAATCCTCAAAATTAGGGGCTTTGACATATTTTTGGCTTGAATCGAAGCTTTGATGCCACTTATATGGAAAATACATAGATTATATCAATAACAATAGTAGAACACCGAATAACACTAGAAGATATATAATATCATAATATGTAATTATATATGACTTAGACATTTTCAGGGGAAACCTCAACACCTTATGATGAACTAACTCAAATACTCAATATGATAATCAACTAATAGTTACTACCTCCTATATATACCATACTTATGCTATGTAATCCACCTAGGATGACCTATTAAGCATATGAAAGCATAAATAAATGTGCTATGACATGTTAACAAATTATGTTAACCATAATTTGGCTATACATATCCATATATATGATGTAGGATTAAGGGCATAGAAGTGGTGGTTGTGTAACCACCATGATTTCTGACAATAATTTCGTAGTCGTTGCATCATATTTTTTTACACCACTTATGTCACACCACACATAGATTTTTCGATAAGGATTTGGTGACATGCATGAATTTCTCTATTTACCTGGTTACATAATTTTAGGTCATGATTATAGATTGTGGAAAAGTCAATTGTTTCAAGGGAAATGTCATAGTATAAAATTGAAATGGGAGAATACAAGCTATAGCTTCCTATGTTGTATATTCCCATGGGTGGAGCAAATATTGTTTTGGGATTCCAATGGCTCATAACTTTGGGCATTATTGAAATGAACTTGTAGGAAATATTCATGAGTTTTCATTCAAAAGACAAGATGTTTGAGTTGAAAGGATTGCATGTAAAGTCCCGTTAAATGGTGAGCTCTCGGAAAATGAAGATAATTAAGGATCCTGTAAAACAATTGTTTTTAGTGGAAGAAAAATAGTTTCTTTTCCACCTACCACCATATTTTCAGGAAAGGGTGGGAAAATATTCAGTTATCATGTAGGTTAGGCATTTATCCAAACCGCATATAAGAGATAATTTTTCCAAAAGTTCTCCCAATTTTTAGCCACCATATCAACCTTGAAGATTCAACCAAAGGTTCAAATAACCATAAAACGTAATGAGTTGCAACAAGAGATGCTCTCTAGTCTCAAAAAATGTTTTCCATTATCACGTGATAGCCACATTTTTAGATTGAAGAAGGTAATTTCACAAATATTTCATCTCAGAAATAGTTACCAGAGCTTTGATAAAAATGGAAAATTAGTTATAATTTGATAAAAATATTCAAATGCACACTAAGAGGGTGAAAAAGTAGTTAATTAATGATTATTAAATCAAGTAGAAAAATCAAGACAATTAAAACACCACATGGGAGGAGGAATGTTTCATGTAATAGCATCCAAATATCATCAACATTGAGGATTACACTTGTTTGAAAAATCACCAAAAAAATTATTATCGAGGACATGGTTGCTTTGAACAAGAGGGGCATGTTATGACCTTAATCCTAGGTCATATATTGGGATATGTATAACTGAACCATGGCTAACATAATATCTTAACATGGCATACCACTTTTATTTATGCTTTCATATGTTTATTATGTGGATTACATAATATAATTAGGGTATATATAAGAGTTAGTAACTAGTATTTGGTCATCATACTAAGTATATGATTTGTATTGTAAGGTGTGGAAGTTACCCCTTTGAAGTGAGAAATTCATATATAATTACATATTCTAATATTATCTCTATCTCTTCCCTTTGTTATTATTTAGTTAATTCTATTATTGTTATTTATACGATCTATCTAAGTAAATTCTTTATAGCCACAAAATTTTTGGAGCTCATCATTAAAGTGCTAGAAATGGGGGATGGAATAAAAAGTATTTCTTCCTAATAGTTGAGGTAGGATAGAAATAGAAAAGTTACAAAAATGAGAATAAATAAGCAGGTGTAAAAGTACGTGAGTGGTCTAAGAATAAAAAAATAATAATGTTTTAGAGGTTCTCATTATCATCATTAGGTATTCAAAATATTACACCATGAAAAAATGGGTGCATACAAGTTTCAGGCTCATCCTTATGTGTTTAACGATCATGGAGTGCAAAGTAGAATTAACTCATGAAGTCACAATGTACTACATTTGAAATCTTTCAACACATAGATATATATCTCTACAATTGTGTTATAGAATCTAATTAGTGTCAGGAAACTCTATCCCAAGCCCATCAATAAATCAAATGGTATGTCATCAACCTAGATATCTAGGTAGTTTCCCTCTATATATAAATGTAAAATTTAGGTTGGACCCCCATTCCTCACAAAAAGATAGGGATTATATATTAGAAACCTAACATCTGAAACACACCTAGGGGTGGGAATGCTAAACAGAAATCAAGTTTGATAGTGTTTGACTACACTAATTGAGTTCCCCATGCAAACCATAGAGTGATTGGATGCATAAGGGGATATAATTGGGGTAAATTTATCCTAAATTAAAATTATGTTGTCATAATTAAACTTAAGGTCTTTTATGACTTAATTGAGTGTCATGCATAACCAATTGAGTGATTGGATACATGGGGATAAGAAATTAGAGAAAATAAATTTGAATTGACAAAAATTGATGTGTGCATCCTATTCGTTTGTTCATGGGTTCGATTTTCCCTAATTTTATTGTTATCCATTTTTACCCCCTGAAAAAAATGGACAACTTGAAAAAAATGGACTTGAGTTGTTGATGGGGACTTCAATAAAGAATCTGGAGATTTAAGGTGTTTTTATGTTTTTGGGAACTTGGAATCATTTGGAAGGTTACAAGAGGTTGTTTGGTTATAGTTGGGAAAATACCCACTTTCTCAAAATTGCCCAAAATCCCTAAGGAGCTAAGTATGGGTTTCACTTTAGAAGTATTTGGGTTTTCAAAGTTACTTTACTTCATAAATTGTAGAAAAGTTGTCCCAAAAACCTGATTTTCATAACTTTCTTCTTTGCGCAAATACAAAGTTGCTTTACTTCTTAAAAGTGACGAAGCAAAGTAGTAGAAAAAACCCATAGAGAAGCAAGGGGAAAGAGATAGAGTAATGCCGAAAACCAATGTTACTCAATTTCTGAAGATAAATAAGTAAAGTACTTCCACAAATTCGAGTAAAGCAATTCTAAAAAACCCACAAAGCAAAGGTGAGGAAGAGTGCAATGTAGAGATGTGATGCGGCATTACTTCGAAGTAATGCTCACCAAATATCTAAAGAAAAGAACATCTAAAACCCCACAAATAAGGAAGGTAAAGAGTAGTCCAGAAGTGTGACCTGACATTACTGCGAAGTAATTCTCACTCGCAAATTCGAAGTAAAGCAATTAAGAAATCATGCAAAGAAGAAAGGAATGGAGTAATGTAGAAATGAGAAGTGGTACTACTGCGAAATAGTAGGGGGTCGTAAACCCACAAGTAAGGCATGTGTAAAAACCCGAAAAGAAGAGAAGTTAAGTAGTGGCACCTCACAAACCCACAAAGAATAAAGGTAATAATGGTACTTCGTAAACCCGAATGGCCATAACTTTTGACCAGGTGCTCTGTTTTTCAAGATCTTAGAATTTTTGGAAATCTCTCAACCTCCACTTCACCATGGAATCATGAAAATCATATTTAGATGGTGATAGATAGGAGAAAATGGAAAAAACACTTCCAGCACTAAAAGAAACATTCCAGGAAGCCCAACTACCACATTTAATAAAGTATGGTCTCTTTTCTTCTCCAACAAACTAGAGGACATGGAGGGATGGGATTTGACAGGTTCTCCATGATGTTTTACAGTCATTTAGTGAATTTTGTTAGTGGTTGGAGTGAATATTTCGGGTTCCCTCTTCTCCCTCTCTTTCTTTCTTTCATATATGGTAAAATTGACTCATTTGAAGTGGTTGGATATTTTCTATATTATCCTCCATTCTTCTACAGGTTGCTACAGGTGTATGTGAGCTTGAAGCCTCCATTTTGGGAAATTTTCAAGAGATTTATGCCTCCTTTCCTCATCGTAATGTATTGTGTGATCATATGAAGTAATAAAATCAAGTTTTTTTGGCTATTCTTCAACCTTTTCTTGTGTCTCATTGCATTCTCTTTCCTCTACATTGAATTTGAAGGTTTTTGTGTATATTTTGGTTTCTTGCAAGCTATAAATGGTTTTTTAATGGAAATGGTGTTGTGAATGGTTGTTTCTAGAATATGGTGTTTCACATACCCTCTTTGTCTCCATTTCTTCCCATTATCATCTATTGAAGAGTGTCCCAACCACCCTTCTCTTGGTGTTATCACCCCCTTAGTGTAGGGTTTCCTCAATTTCATGCACTTTCCTCTCTCCCCAGTCCCTTGGAATCATAGGATAGGATTAGATAGTTGTATTTACAACATTAGTATTAGTTTTAGCATTAGTTTTGGAAGAGGAACCAACCTTCTCTGGAGAATTATCTCAGTTTCTTGGTCCCACACCTTGAGATAATTCTATGTTTCCCAAAAGTACTGATTGTCAATTCCTTTCACATGAAATAAAATAAGAGGGTGATAAAAATAATTTCACGCCCGGTGGGATAGGTTTGAAGCACCTTACCACTTCATTTCATCAATTTTCTTATGCTCTTGGTGAAATTTCAGCCTTTGGAGGCATTTTCAACCACATTTGGTGACTCCACTGGTCCAAACAACCCATTTTTCTCATTCAGCAGACCATTTCCTTTCTTTCCATCATTTCACTTTTCTTTTCCATGAATTTTTACAACCATAACTTAATTTCCTCAATGGAATCATCATTTGTAGCAGCAGTGTTGTTCATATTTACCTCCAAACTTGAAAAATTCTTCTTGAAACTATTTTAGCGCACCTCCATATCAGTCTTATGGACAAAATTAGATGGATAACTACACCTGAAGATGACCTTTGGGGTAGAATTCAAAGGATAGATCATATATTGGAAGCTATCAAGGATCAACTACAAAGATTACAAGCTACACAACCTGGTCTAAGGCAAGATTATCCATGGGGAGGTCCCATACCTAGTTGGTTTAGTCCACAACAAAGGCTTGAGGCCATGACTGAGTCTTTTACCCAAATAGTTGGTTTCATTTCATCTTTGCAAGCATTGGAATCTAATCATTCTAAGGCTAGATAACCATATCAATGGGATATTCTACACTTTTCCATACCATTTTTTAATACCTATCCACAACCAACCACCCAATACTAAGGATGAAGTTCCTAGAAAAAAATGGACATGAGTTGTTGATGGGGGCTTCAATGAAGAATCTAGAGATTTCAGGGGATATTATTGTAATCCATTTTTACCCCTGGCAAAAATGGACAACTTGAAAAAATTAGACTTGAGTTGTTGATGGGGGATTTAATGAAGAATATGGATATTTCAGGTGTTTTCATGTTTTTAGGCACTTGGAATCATTTGGAAGGTTACAATAGGTTGTTTAGTTGTAGTTGGAAAAATACCCACTTTCTCAAAATTGCCCAAAATCCCTAAGGAGCTAAGTATGGGTTTCAATTTAGAAGTATTCAGGTTTTTTAAGTTGCTTTACTTCATAAATTACACCAAAGTGGTCCCAAAAATCTGATTTGCATAACTTTCTTCTTTGTGCAAATATGAAGTTACTTTACTTCTTAAAAGTGACTAAGCAAAGCAGTAGAAAAAACCCATAGAGAAGGAGGGGAGAAAGAGACAGAGTAATGCGGAAAATTGATGTTACTCTACTATTGAAGATAAATAAGTAAAGCACTTACGAACATTTTAGTAAATCAATTCTAAAAACCCACAAAGCAAAGGCCAAGGAGAGTGCAATGTGGAGATGTGATGCGGCATTACTGTGAAGTAATGCTTGCCAAAAATATGAAGTAAAGCACATTTGAAACCCCACAAAGAAGGAAGGTAAAGAGTAGTCCGGAAATGCGACCCAAAATTATTGCGAAGTAATTATCACTCACAAATCCGAAGTAAAGCAATTGAGAAATCATGCAAAGAAGAAAGGAAAGAAGTAATGTGGAAATGAGAAGTGGCACTACTGCAAACTAGTAGGGGGTCACAAACCCGCAAGAAAATCACATGCAAAACCCCATAGAGAAGATAATTTAAGAAGTGGCACCCCAAAAAACTACAGAGAAGAAAGGCGGTAATGGAATTTCGTAAACTTGAATAACCATAACTTTTAACCAGGTGCTCCATTTTTCAAGATCTTGTTTTTTCGGAAATTTCTTGACATCCTCTTCACCATTGAATCATGAAAATTATATTTACATGGGGTAGATGAGAGAAAAATGGAAAAAAAACTTCCATCACTAAAAGAATAGTTCCAGGCAGCCCAACCACCACATTTAATGAAGTATGGTCTCTTTTCTTCTCTAACAAGCTAGAGGACATGGAGGGATGGGCTTTGGCAGGTTCTCCATGATATTTTATAGTCATTTAATGACATTTTTGGTGGTTGGAGTGAATATTTTAGGTTTCCTCTTCTCTTTTTCTTTCTTTCTTTCTTCCATATATGGTAAAAGTAACTCATTTGGAGTGGTTGAATATTTTCTATCTACTCCTCCATTCTTCTACAGGTTATTACAAGTGTATGTGAGCTTCAAGCCTTTATTTTGGGCATTTAAAAAGAGATTCATGTCTCATTTCCTTATTTTAATGTACTATGTGATCATATGAAGCAATAAAATCAAGTTTTGTGGCTATTCTTCAACCCTTGCTTGTGTTTCATTACATTCTCTTGCCTCTACATTACATTTGAAGGTTTTTGTGTATCTTTTGGTTTCTTGCAAGCTCTAAATGGTTGTGTTTAATGAAAATGGTTTTGTGAATGGTTGACTCTAGACTATAGTGTTTCACATACCCTCTCTATCTCCATTTGCATCTATTAAAGTGTGTCCCAATCACCCTTCTCTTGGTGTCATCACCCCTTAGTGTAGGATTTCCTCATTTTCATGCACTTTCCTCTCTCCTTGGTCCCTTGGAATCATAGGATAGGATTAGATAGTTGTATTTCTAGCATTAGGAGTAGTTTTAGCATTATTTTAGGAAGAGGATCCAGCCTTCTCTGGAGAATTATCTCAGTTTCTTGGTCCCACACCTTGAGATAATTCCATGTTTCCCAAAAACATTGATTTCCCATTCCTTTTACATGTAAGAAAATTAGAGGGTGTTGTTTTCTGGTGATAACAGTTTTGGCATGCATGGTGGGATAGGTTTGAAGCACCTTACCACTTCATTTCATCAAGTTTCTTGTGCTCTTGGTGAAATTTTAGCCTTTGGAGGTGGAGCCATTTTCAAGCACATCTTGTGACTCCACTGGTCCAAACAACCCATTTTTCTCATTCAGTAGACCATTTCCTTTCTTTCCATCATTTAATTTTTCTTTTCCATGAATTTGTGTAACCATGACTTCATTTCCTTAATGGAATCATCATTTGCAGCAGAAGTGTTGTTCATATCCACCTCCAAACCTAAAATATTCTTCTTCAAACTATTTTAGCACACCTGCAGATCAGCCTTATGGACAAAATTAGATGGAAAACTACACCTGAAGATGACCTTTGAGGTAGAATTCAAAGGACAGATCATATATTGGAAGTTTTCAAGGATCAATTGCTGGTGTGATTTATCATATGTGTCCCCCTCACATATTGGAGGGTCATCTCACATGGGTTAGGTTTAGGGTTTTCTATTGAGTCATGCACTAGGGTTACTCAACACCCTATATGTACTCTCCTTCTATTCATTTATGAGCATGCCAAGACACTCCGCTATCTTTCCTCTATGTGTAAGCTTTGTTTCTATTAAGCAAGTTTTTCCATTATTGATCGATTCTTCCTTGCGATTATGCTGGAGCTATCATGATTCTGTTGAGTGTAAATACTTCGTGGTGCATCGTTTCTAATTCGATTCTCGCAAAAAAAATCATATTTAATTTAATTAGATATCAATTAATCATATTTAATTAAGTTTTAATTAGGTTTTAATTAGTCGTAATTAATTCAATTTATTTACGACTAATTCATGATTAGCAAAATATTGACTATCGACATCTAAATTAACTTTTTTATCATTTTTTTAAAACTCCACTAGCTCTCAAATTAGCCAGATTAGACGTTTCCAAATGGTAATTTTTTAATGTTATTGTCTATTTTTTTTCTCTAATCGTGCACTCAAGTGTGCAGCATCACTTTGAGCACTTATTTCCCTTACAGATGTTTTTTTCCAACATTTTGAAGATATCTGAACTCCTTGAGTTCCCAATCATTGTTTTTACCCTTATTATTGCTTGCGACTAGTGAGCACGTCTGCCATAGTCTACAGCAAGGGGGTTTTTCATTTGCAACGTGAGACGATTTTTCTCACAACCAGGATTGGCTTTTGCCTCCTTTTTTCTTGCTTGTTTACGATGTCCTATTTGTTGCGCTCCATGAAACACTGTTGTGGTCTCCTCTCTTGCGCGTTATTACACTGATTGCAAGACAAGTTACCAAGTGTTTCAAACCACATGCCTGGACCCGATTGTAATCAACGCACTAAACTATAAAGTGCTGAAAGCAGGGGGTTGTTATTGTCCTGGGTGGTTGTGTTTCTTTTCTGCATTTTTTTACTCTCTCACTATGGATGCACTTTCAATTCCTTTGCTTACGCCGTTCAAATTTTTCAAATGGAGATCAAAAATAATAATGAAACTAAGGGGTAAAGGGTTATTCTACATCACCATGGGAACTGAGACTGAACCAGATGACGAACCTGAAAATCTAAGTGGTTAAACCGTAGTGATGAAGCTTTAGGTCTTCTTTGCATGTTTGTTTCTCCTTACTTACTCTTCCACATTGAGGCATCCGAAACACCTAAATCTGCGTGGAAAATGCTAGATGTGATGTTTGGACAACTAGATGACATGCGAACGCATGAGTTGGAAAACAAACTACTAGGGTTAAATCCTAGTGACTTTAAAAACCTACAAGCTTTCTTCTCGAAATTTGTCCACATTAGATTGTTGTTAAAAGGATGTCAAGTAGAGAAGAAATATTCTCAACTGATCTTTTCGATTCTCTCTAAGCTAGGTCCCAAATATTCTGTCTTCGTGTCAACTTTCTACACTACAAATGTTTCTTTGGGCGATACTTGGACTATACTCTCCTTTGACTATTTTTCATCCCAACTCATTCAAGAATAGGACAAACTCATTCAAATGGAGTTTCTCAAGTCCAAGTCACATGCCCTTGTATCAAGTACTAGCAAGGGAAAGAATACTGAAAAGAAGAAAGAAACAAAGGATCAACCTAAGAAAGAAACCAAGACCAAACCTAAAAATGACACAAACACTTTGACTTCTGAGCCTAAGGCATAGAAAAGCAAGTATTTGTGTTCCTATTGCAAGAAGTCTGGTCACAACGAGCAACACTATTTTCAGAAATAGATTGATCACTTATCTCATTTACTTGAGAAGAATAAAATAAGTGTTCTTGAATCCATAAAACAAAGTGCTCCGAAGGTCGAGTCTTCTACTACAAAAGGTGCTAAAAATGATAAGAAGAAAGGAAAAACCTTTGTAGCCAGAGTTGCTCCTTCATCAACATGGATTATAGATTCCAATGCCTCGCACCACATGGGTTCCTCACATGTTGTGTTATCCAACATTGAACCTTGTGGAATGTCCCAAATCATGATGGGTAATGACATGACAATGTTGGTTTCCGGTAGTGGATCGGTAGAGATGGATGGGGGAGTATTTAACCAAGTGTTGAGTGTTTCTGATCTCTCTACCAATATCCTATCGATTTACCAATTACTCACCTTAGTGAAGGAATGTGAGTGGAATTTTGTCCTAACTCAGTGATTATTCATGAGCTTAACAATGACACTACAGTGGCTGAGGGAAAGGTAGATCACCATTCACGGTTGTACACCTTCTCCCACTTTACTTCTGATTCTATGCCCACTGCTTTGCTCACTCATGCGAATGAGGTTAGTAAGCTATGGCACGAGCATTTTGGACATCTAAATTATTGCTACCTTGAACAATTGAGAAAAAATGAAATGGTCAACGGGTTTCCTCGTGTCAAGATTTCTAAGGGTCTTTGTGAGGGTTGTACCCTTGGAAAGCATCCTGAAAAGAACTTTGACAAAGGAAAATCCTAGAGAGCCACTCATCCTTTGGATCTTGTTCATAGTGATGTTTCTATTCCATTTCCTTCTCCTTCGTTTAGTAGAGCTCTTTATTTGCTAACCTTCATTGATGACTATTCGTGATATACTTGGGTATATTTTCTTAAGGTTAAGTCTAAAGTCTTTGAACATTTTCAAGACTTTAAGGCTCTTGCTGAGAAACAGGCGGAACGGTCTATCAAGGTTCTTCGAACTGAAAATGGAGGTGAATATGTAAACAATAGGTTCATGGATTTATGTACTTCTGAAGGGATCTCTTTGCAGCATATAGTTGCTTATAGCCCTTTGCAGAAAGAAATAATCATAATCTTAAGGAGATGGCCACTTGTATGATTCACTCAAAGTATCTTTCTCTGTAGTATTAGGCCGAAGCAGTGAATCGTGCAAATTACATTCAGAACCATGTTCCACACAAGGCAGTAAGAGGGATGACACCCTTTGAAGCCTGGTTTGGATGCAAGCCTGATGTTGAGCACTTTCGAGTCTTCGGATCTAAGGCTATGGCTCAGATTCCCAAGAAGAAATGCAAGGCCTTGGAACCACAATCCAAACCTTGTATCTTTGTAGGGTATCCTGATGGTGTGAAGGGATATTGATTGATGAATCCTACTTCTTATGATCTGTATATTGAGAGAAGTGTTAAGTTTGATGATTCTTCTTCGACTTCTACTTCTCTGCCTATTGAGGTTCTTCAACTCGCTGACTCAGATTCTGACTCATCAGGTGATGATACTATTGAGTGTACTCCTCTTCCTGATCCTCCTGACCATCAGAACTATGATTCTTCTAATTCTGACAGTAGTGATGATGAGGACTATGTCCCTTCTCACTCAAGTGAAGAATCTTCTGACTCTAAGCCTGATCATCCTGGTCCTCTTTGGGCTAGGAAAAATTTGCAAAGTGCTGGAGATTTAGTTGGAAATACTTTGGATATGAGGCATACTCACTCAGATTTCATTAGGCCCCACTCTTTCTTTGCCTTTACTTTTGATCCACAGTATTTCTGGGATGCTTTTGGTATTCCTGAGTGGGATTCTTCCATGGATGAGGAGTATTCCTCTCTCATAAAGAACGATACTTGGGATCTCACCCCTCTTCTGAAAGGAATAAAAAAAATTCAGTGCAAGTGGGTGTTCCGAACAAATTATGGAGTAGATGGAGACGTCAAAAAGTTTAAAGCGCGATTAGTAGCTAAGGGTTTCTCCCAGATAGTTGGGGTTTATTATACTAAAACCTTTGCTCCGGTTGTAAATATGACTTCTATTCGACTGACCCTAGCCATTTCCACAACGAACAGATGTGATATCCATCAAATGGACGTTAAGAGTGCCTTCTTTCATGGCGACCTAGAGGAAGAGATCTATATGGAACAACATCCGGGTTATGTCCAAGATCCCTCCCTCGTTTGTAAGTTAGAGAAGTCTCTTTATGGCCTTAAACAAGCCCCTCAGGCTTGGTATGCCAAGATGGACTCATTTTTACTTACATCAGGATTTACTAGGTGTCACTCTTATCCAAATGTTTATATTCTATGGCAAGATAACTCCATACTCATTCTTGTTCTCTATGTTGATGACTTGTTGATCATAGGCAGCTCTTCCTCTATTATTGATTCTATGAAGATCACCTTGGCCAACAGGTTTTCCATGACTAACTTAGGTCTGCTTCATTACTTCCTTGGGATCTAGATTTCACAATCTGACTCAGGAATTTTGATTTCGCAACCTAAGTATGCTCTTGATTTGCTAGCTTATTTTCATATGTTTGATTGCAAGTCTTCTCCTACTCCTTTTCTCTTTGGGGTTAAGTTGGTTTCAGATTTATCTACTCCCTTGGTTGATGGTACTCTTTATCGACAGTTTGTAGGGAGCTTGATTTCATGGATTCTTTGTATTAGATCAGAGTAATTTCTACAGGGTCATCTCACATGGGTTAGGTTTAGGGTTTTCTATTGAGTCATGCACTAGGGTTACTCAGAACCCTATATGTACTCTCATTCTATTCATTTATGAGCATGCCAAGACACTCCACTGTCTTTCCTCTATGTGCAAGCTTTGTTTCTATTGAGCAATTTTTTCCATTATTGATCGATTCTTCCTTGCGATTACGCTAGAGCTATCACGATTCTGTTGAGTGCAACTTTGTGGTGCATCATTTTTTATTCAATTCTCGCAAACTCTTTTCATCAACTACAAAGATTGCAAGCTAGACAACTCATTTTAAGGTAACCCTATCTGTGGGGAGGTCCCATACCCAGGTTGTTTAGTCCACAACAAAGGCTTGAGGTAACGACCGAGTCCTTTACCCAAATAGTTGTTTTCATTTCATCTTTGCAAAAATTGGAATCTAATCAGTCTAAGGTTTGAGAACACTATTAATGGGATGTTCCTACACATTTTCCATACCATTTTTTAAAGCCTATCCATAACCAACTACCTAAGCCTAAGGTTGAAGTTTCGAGCTTCCTTACAACTTCTTCTCTTTTTTCCCACAAGAAAAATATGCACTTTTCCTTCTACCTCAACCATTTAAAAATTCAATTGAAACCAAGCGCACCCCTCCTCTTGCATTCCCAAATCCATCTTGTAAAGAAAATAATTATAAAATCAGTCAAGAAGGGCCTAAAGATGAAGAGCACAACAGAGATGAGCTTGTGTAGAATTTAAAGAATTGTGATGCAAAGGTTGATTCCAAACAGATGCCATTGCTGGTTAAACCTTCAATAGAGGTTGGGATTAAAGAGAACAAGGTAGAGGTTGATTTTACAGAAGAGCAAGTACAAGAAAAAGATGATAAAAAATCTCTATGCTCCGAAAGCAGTGTGCATGATGGCACTATATTCTCAAATCTTGTTGTTTTGTCTTCACAAGAGTTAGCAATGGAGGAGAACAAATCAAATTCGAAGGGATTTGATGAAGAAGATATCATAGAGAGCTTCTTGCTTTCTTTTAGTAATGAAATTTCATATTTGTTTTCTCCTTCATTTTTTATTGAATCTGATTTTGTTGATAAGATTTCCATGGAGGAGAAAATATCAGAAGGGGCTTCTGCCTAGATCAGTTTGCATGACGAAGAAAGGGATGAATTTGATATTTCATACTTTATACTTAAGAATGAGGAATAAAATGATGACATAATCAACAAATCAGTCATCATGGAAGAGGAAAAGTTATTTTTTGTATCAGAACAAGGTTTCAATCATCTTGCAAGCATCTCTAATGAAGAAGAAACTATGTCTACCAGCTTCATTTTTGGAGTTTAATTCAAAGAAGATGGGATAACTTCAAGGAGAAATCCATTGGTTCCAAAGTTTTCTTGTCCAATCAGATACTTGGCATATTTGGAATCAAATTCATAGTTTCCACTAGTCATGTTCATTTTAGATAATGAGAATGAGATACAGCATACCAAAGGTCAGCTCCAACATGTCTAATCAAATGTAAAACAACTTAAGGAGGTATATGCCATTTTTGTAGTTGATACTTTAAAGAATCAAGAAGTGTGGATCATGTTTGCACTTCCACCATGTTATCTTGTTGCCAAATCAAACACATAGCAACATTTTTTTCAAAAAAGGAAGCTACTTTTCCTTGTCAATTGTAAGATCTGTTTGAGTTCCCTTTGCTTTTGGTTAGATTAGATTAGGTAGGTTTGTTTTCAACAGAAGAAATGTTTGTGCACATTCTGCATGTTTCCACTTGGAATATGTATGATATTCCCCTTTTTATATATCTTTTGTGTTGTTTGTTGCTCTTGCACAATCCATTTTCATAGAAAATGTTTAGGGAAATCAATTCTTTTAAGATAGTTACAAGTGCACTCCAAAACAAAAAGTGTTCTAAAAATATGCAATGTGTCATACTTGCCAAGAAATCAGTTCAGTCCAATCCTTCATACTTGGAAAAAATCAGATTTGGGACACTCTTAGATGTTCATTCTTCATCCCAACAAATCGGTTTGTAGAGAAAAGAGATGAAATTTCAGATTCAAAATAATTTTCCATTCACATAAAACATTTTTCAAAAGATTTTTATGATGTGATTAGTCAATTCAAGAAAAAAATCAGCTTCAAGTTCAAGGAGTGCTTCAAGTAACTCAGGGGTTTTATTCAAATTCATATCATATTTCATGTTATCAGGCTGACTCCATGCCCAATAAATGCTTCAAGGCCACTAATCAACTAATCTAGTAGGAAGATGTCCCCGTGAGTCACCAAATTGTTATCCATTTTTACCCCTGGAAAAAATGGACAACTTGAAAAAATTGAACTTGAGTGGTTTGTTAACCTTACAAGTTACCCTTGCTAGGAGGGCCATAATTTTTTTTGAAATTTATTTTCCCTTCCATTTTAAAAAATTTTTTAACTTAGAATTTTTTACGTTATCATGCAGAATTCAAATTTCGGATTTCGGATTTCGGGTTTCTACTTACGTTTTTTGCTTGCAAAATTCAAAGGTTGTCCCGAGTTTTGAAGTCTGAAATTCAGACTTCAGAGGTTTTTGAATTCAGAATTCAGAGTTTTTGTATAACCTTTTTCATGAAAATACTTTCAGAAGTTTTGAAATCTGAAAACCTGAAGTTCTATAATTTTAGAACTTCGGACTTTCAGGTTTTAGAGATTTTGAATGGGTCTTTTTTGAGAAGAGTTCTGAGGGATAGGTTTCCAAAGTTTAAAGTTTATGAAATTTTGGAGACTTTAACTTTTCGGAGTTTCTGGGAGTTTGATTTATATAATGAAAATGGTTCACAGTTGGAATTTTAGACTCCGATCTCTGAAGCATTAAATTCTCTAACAACCTCACATGTGTCGGCACTTGGGCATTAATTTTATGATTTTACCTATAAAAACTTCGAGTTTTACCAATCATTTTCACCTGGTAAATGTACTCTGACACACTGAATTTTACTGAAACCTTTGCCGTACTTCCCAAGGCATCTTTTCAAGGTAATTTTTTATGTTTTCTTCATTTTTCAGGTATTCTTATTAGATTTTGGTTTCATTTTGGCGTCTGTGGGTAGAATTTTATTTTTTTCCTTTTCTTGTTTTTTGGCCTCTCTTTTCCTCATTGTTTCACAAGATCTTGTTTTAGTCCCCAAATATGGCTTCCACTGTGATTGTGTTGACTCATTTTAAGCCTAAAATGCAAAGTTGTGTTCTAACAAGAAAAACAATATTTGGCTTAATAGTTAGAGATTACAAGATTTCATAAACTTGGCAGGCATCAAAAGAGCCTATAGGATTCATATTTCAGATTTCGGAGTTTCCATTCATGGTTTTAAAAGATCATGGGTTTCAAATTTCCATGTTTTTAGATATCAGGACTATTTGAAGTTCAAGTTTGTCGGATTTCATGAGTAAATTTTTGAGTTTAGAGATTAAATTTCATGGTTTCTAAGCAGATTTTGAAAGTTGAAGACTTAAAAGTTTCACATTTTAGAGATATTTCGGATTTTAGAGTTCAGAAGCATTCAAAAATTTCAGATAGGTTTACAGCTTATTGAATTTTGAAAGTTTATTTACTTTCAGTTTTGGGTTTTGGGTTTTAAAGATTGATAGCTTTTCGGAAGTTTCCGAAATTTAGGTTTCAGAAGTTCTCCATTTTCGGACTTTGAAACTTTGTAAGATTTCAGAATATTTCGGGTTCTGAAATTTGGTGAAAGGTTGCTTTTTTGAACTTTTTCAGATTTTTTCCCTTCAAAATTCTTGTAGGGTGTAAAGTCTAAAATTCAGGATTTGGGACTTCTAGATTTTCAGAAGTCCACAAAGGTTTTTTGTAGATTGTTTCTCAGGTCTCATACACAAGCTCCGAAGTCTAAATTTTGGTAAATTTTCAAACAAGATAATGTCTGCTTCTTCTTCAAAAGGAAAGGACAAGATGAAGTATACCTATTTGGGGATATCTCCTCCCTCTAGCATATCTTCAGAACATGGAAAATATCAAAGACACTAATTTCAGACATGTAGATATGGATGAGTTTTGACAAAAGGTTAAGGCCCCAAAACAAGAAGCCTTGGATGCAAGAAATTTATGATAGCGGGCTTCCTCTTGCTAGCTAATTTTTCTGCCATCTATACAATGTCCTAAGTTTGTGATATCCGCAGCCTCACACTTTGACAAGGCCACCCATATAGTGAAAGATGATGATGGGAATGTTGTAATCAGATTGAATAATGATTTATTCGAGGATCTTTTAAAACTCCCTGATGTAGAGGATATGCCAAAATTTCTCTTGAGTCCGCAATTGAGCATTGGGTAGTGGAAGAATGAAGTTTGTCAGTTGCATAAAGGTCGTTGCCAAGAGTTACTTGGCTAAAAATAAAGGCACATGTCAAAGATTCCTAAGACACTTCCTCGTTGAAACTTCATTCAAGAGTTCAACGATATAATTACACTATTGAGTAAGGTTTCAGGTCTTCCTGTAGCTAGAGATTTTTTCAAGAGTGGATGTTTATGTATATAACCATGATTAAGAATAAAAAAGAGTTTATTCAGTGGGGTGAGCATATAAGCAATTCAATATGTTTCCAATTAGAAGATGTGCTGACCTCAAAGAACTTATTTATGAATTCTTATCTAGTTTATGTGACAGACTGCAATGAGAGAGTATCCAGGATTGGATCTAAAGGGATTCAGAAGCTCTGTTCAGATATACGAATATTACCCACAGCTTACCATGGAAGAAGGTTCTAAACACTTTAGGAGAGTGAATGACTCCTTCATGTCGACTATTCTATTGTATTGTTTTGACAAGGATTTGTATAATCAGAGAATTTCAGATGAATCTTGGTGAGAAGTGCATGAATGGGAGGAATTTATCTTCAGTTTCCAACATTTACCTATATTAAGAGTTCCAGGGTTTGCAGGAGCTCCAAATCAATTATTAGAGATATCCTACTAATAAGTGGGTGTTAATAGAACTAGTTCATCAATTACTTGATTATCATAAAATCCAAAAAAATCAACATAAGGTTGGAGTCCAGTTTCCCATTACCATATGGAAATATACATGTGCAAATATTCATAAGGCCAAAACATGTGGAGGCAGAAATGTCTCAGGTCACTCTAAAGAATTTTCATCTGAGGAATAACTTTGATTATTGGGATAAGTTTGGTAGAACATAGGGATAGCCAGTATACATGTTCCCCAATTAGAGGACATTTGGATTCACTATCGGGATGAAGTCATTGGAAGACAAAGGGAATTTGAGAGATTAAATTTGAGTGAAGTGGCTCACTACTTTGGGATTGCAGATGTCCCTAGAAGGATTTAAAGGATGATGAGCGAGGTATTGGATCCTAATTTATAAAAGGGATAATGTTTCTAACCAACCATTACCTTGGATAAATTGGTCGAATCAAGACGTGTAACAACACAGAAGGATAGGGTGGGCCCCATTTTAAAGAGAACCTATGAATATATGGAAACTTTGGGAATCACACCCAAAGTGTCAGATCAACTTATCAGAATCAGTACAGGCCCAGTTAATGATCATGTCATCCTACTCCTTCCAAGGGTAAAAAGTCAACTCTCAAGCCCATTACAAAGCCATGTAAGATTTATTTTGTTCTCAAAGGTTCAGGGTCTTCTGTTGAGGCTCCTTCTGCCAAAATCACATCTCCAAAGTTGATAGTCCCTACTGAATTAGTTGATTTGAGTGTATCACCTAGTTGTATCTCAAGAATTTCACAATTGCCTCTTTCTTCTTCTCTCCCATCTTCACCACCTTCAAATCCACTTTCCCCCACACTTTTCACCCTTCCTCCAACATTATCTTCCATCTCTTCCTTTCCCATATCTTCAATTCCATCTCCTTCCATGGATCAAGTGTTTTCCTCTCTCCCTACACTCTTAGTAGGAGAGATAATAAGATATCCATTTTCCACTCCACTTCCTCAGCAATTCCCTCTTATTTCTACTTCTCATTTCATTTACTCTTGGGGCTATTTTTTCCACTGCACCTTGTATTGTTACTAAATCACTACCACAAATTTATGTGGCTACTACTAGTGCTATTTTATTGTTAAGTACTTCAGAAGCTCTACCAAAACCATGCCTTTGATCTCTTCTACGTCAACTTCCACTATACCTGAATGGTTACATTGTCAAACTCCTAAGTAAAAGAATAAGGTGCTTATTATTGATGTGGTTGATTTCAAGCATTCTTAGATATCATTCCCAAGAGGTAAACTAAAAGATCCTCGAATTCTATCTAATCGATCAGTTAACCAGTCTGGGGAAAGATTTGTTGGTATAGATACTCCTAGCACATAGATAATACAAAAGAAACAATTACTGCAGTGGACTACCAAGTTTATAGGTTCGCTCTTGGTAGAGATCTACTCACGAAGGTGCCAAACAGGATGTGCAGGTGGCTCTAGAGAGTTTGCTAGGAAAAAATATGAAAAATATAAGGCAAACCAAGGATGAGTTGAAAGGAAAATGGTTGAGCAGATCACTGGTATTCTCACCAAGATTACACAACGGGTGCAAGTTATAACCTCCCTTGCCATTTTTTCAAGATTTGACTGATAAGTCCTGATCATATGGTGGATAATGTCTTCTTAGGAGCGAATGTCAGTGGTTGGTAGTTGGATGCTTATCCACTAATTCAAGATGTTGATGCTAACGATCAAAATGATAGTTGATTTATATGCTAAAATGGTTTCAATGATGAAGTTGGATGAGAGTCTCACTAAATATAATGCTCATTTGGATATCACCTTGAATCCTTGGAGAGTGATTAGAAATTTTAATTTAGATTTGACTCCTAAAAGAGAGGGCGTGGTTGAAGATATTTCAAAGTTAGTTTAAATTTCAAAAAGCCATGGAATACAGGGCACATGTACTGCAAGGCCTCATAACCAAGTTAGACAAGAAAAAGGAGCTGAAGGAGTAGATGGAATCTAAATGATATTGTGGAGGAATTTCAAAAACATTCGACTACAAATTTATCAAATGAGACTGTTGATGATCTCTCTATGTTGAACGAATTATGGAGAATTTCAAAAGCTTGGTTAAAGAAGATGAAGAATTAACAAAGAACTTTGGCATTGATTCCATTTACAAATTGGTTTCCTATCATAAAATTATGAATCGAGCTTAAGATGGTTCGTCAAACAGGGTCAAGAGAGTTGCTAACCCAAGTTTGCCAGGGAAGATTGAGTTTTCTAGATGTGATAAATCAGTATGCATGTGGACCAGAAGAGGAGGAGGTCCAAGGTATCATCAAACGTTTCTTTGAGTATAGGGTAAAAATAGTCAAGGAAGAAAAGGAAGAAGAGTTTGAGCAAGAAAAGGATGTTTCCAGTCCTAGCTAGGGAAAAACACTCCAATGGTTTCATGGGTTAGCCGTTGGTTCTATAAGAAATTGGGATGAATCAGAGGAAAATATTTTCCAAACATTCAAAGATAATAATGACCACTTGTCACTCTTGGAGCAGCTCGCTACTATAAAGAGATCCCCTCAAGAGTATATGAGTGATTTCAATTTCTGATTCCAAAAGAATTAGAATATGATTATGGTGCTGATAAAACCTTCTCCAAAAAATTCCTTCCTATACTATTTAAGATCATTAAACAATGATGTAGTAGTTATGATATAATCAATGGGAGGAACTACTTTTCTTAATGCTTGCGACATTGCTATAAGAGCAAAAACTTATTTGATTCAAACTGGGAAAATAGCTCCAAGACCTCCAATGCCCTTGTACCTTTAGCTTCCCAACAATAAACCTACCATTTCTCCTCTTTTGACAGCCTCTAAACAACTGACTCATTCTGCACCAACCCATTCGAATGATCTCTTTGAAGTTAAGTCACTGTTGCAAACCTTTGGGAATTAACTCATAGACCTTACAAGGAAACATTCTTAGTATTCTTGTCCTTATCAATCCCAAAATCATAAATACCAATCTAACCATCAACCCCTTGAAGGTAATAACCAATCTCAAAACCAAGTTGCAATTGTTAAGCCTCTGAATGTTAGGAACCCTCTTGCTACTAGTTCTTCTAGAGCCCTTATACACATATAAAAAAAATTAGTTCAAGATTATGAATGGTGTTATATGTGCTCTCAACCTTACAATAAATATATTTTTCCTAATGGAGTTAGTAGACAATCTCTTATGGTTCAAATTATATCTATTCCTACTGAGCCAATGGAATATGCGTCTACACAAGGAGCATCAGATCAACCACAGGTGTATGAGGAAACCACTTTGCTGAATTGGCAAGAGGAATATTTTTGTGAGTTGAATACAAATTCTTCGTCAGTAATAGCAAATACTAGTTTCAAAAAGAGAGCAATGGAAGCCCAATCCTCCAAATCTGATCAAGAATCCACTTCCTAGTCTCGGCCACAAGTGGTTGTCAATAAAGATGTGGGAAAGAAGTTGTCATAAATATAGGCTAATCAGGCCGTAAGGAAAGAAATTTCTTCAGGCATTACAATACTAAACAAAAAAATTCCAAAGGATGATACTAGAACTCAAAAGAACATGTGTAAGGTAAGTGGTATTCCCTTCAATATTGTTGAACAAATGAAAAATACTATCTTGAACGTTACTATGTGGGAAGAACTTTCAATTTTGTCTTAGAGGAATTTATCACAGGAGGATCTAAAACATTTTGGTACATCTAGCGAAGTAATATCTCACGAAGCATCAACTGCTAAAATTTTGTGCCAACTTGAAGGAAGAGTTTCTCCTAAGAACAATGAGCCTCCACCCTTCTATATCTCTTTGATTATTGGAGAGAATTTGGTATATAACTACATGATTGATTCTGGTATCAGTACTTTGTTCATGCCTAAGAAAATTGTAGATGTGTTGGGTATACAATATAAATCAGTCACTAGAGGAGATGTTTAGTTGGATGGTGCATCAATTTAGACCATCAGGATTATCAAACAACTTCAGCTTATTATCCATGCATGTCCCATCTTGTCTTTCACACAAGACATATTAGTCATTGACCTTCCTCCTTTCTTTTCCATATGTTTATCACGAGGCTTCACTACTAAAATGGGTGGTTATCTATCCGTTTATTGGTCATATATGATTCTCAAGACTCAATATGGAACCTCGGTAACTATAATGGCAGATCCAATTTTTCATAATCATGTGGAGCCTTATACTACTAGTCCTATAAATGGAAACTATACTATCTATGATCAAGAAGAAGAAGTTACCAACCATGAATCAACTACTCTTGTGCAAGAATTCCTTGATACTGTGCTAGATGAGGTAAGCATAGAACATCAGTTTGATCCCTATGCTGAGGCATTGGTAGAAGAGGAAATTGGTTTGATCCTTTTGGAGGAGATAGGGTTAGGCACGTATTGTATTCACGAAGAAGGCACAATTATACTACAGCTTCTTAAAACCCAAAACAGCTCTCAAGGACTTTGATAACTATTCTTCGATGGCTCAAGTAGTAAGAATGGAGCAGGTGTTGGTCTCATGTGAATTTCTCCACAAGGAGATAAATACTTCTCATCTTTTTTACTGTGGTTTAGTTGTACTAACAATGTTTCCGAATATGAAGCCCTTGTGCAAGGAATCCAATTGGCTCAAAAGAAGGGGAACAAATATTTAACTTTTTCTGGAGACGTTGAATTGGTTGTATATCAGATAAGAGCTGATAGTGCATCAAAAAATGATTTGATAAGGTATTAAAAGAACCAGTTTTGAAATTTTATTGAATATTTTGAAACTTTTGGAATCTATGTGGTTCCTAGAAATTAAAATCAAGATGCTGACAGGATTTCTACAATTGGCTCATAATACAACATGCCTATTGATATTATGAAGGATAAATGAAAACCCATTAAAATGGTCATTCAGCCTATAGTTCCTGATAATGTGGGTAGCTAGCAAGTTTTTGATAGTGACAAATAAATCATTCTTTCTCTACAAGAAGAAGCAGAATTTGTTGCAAAAAAAGCAAACTAAGCTGCAAGAAGCATATAGGGACGAGATTATACAATTTAAAAGGAAAAAGTTTCCAAAATATTTTTTTACTCTTGATTCAATATTTAATTCAGATGATCTGGTTAAAAGACAGAGTGCTAATATGATAGTCAAAGAAGACAATTTTTAAGAAGTTGAGGTGGCAAAGGAAAAGTTTCTAAAGATTGGCAAAGTTTGTACCCTAGAAGATAAAAAGGATTTTTTTGAACTTGTCAAGAGTTTAATGATGTTTTTGCATGGATTTATAAGGATCTGTGTAGCTTCGATCTAGGTTTGGCACAACATACCATCTAACTTGACCCTAATGCTAAGCTAGTTTGACAAAAATAGAGACCGGTGAATCCCAAAATTGAACCACTGATAAGAAAGGGGCTTTTCAAGATTATTAAGGATAGCATTATTTTTCCAATCAAGCATTCTTATTGGGTGACCAATTTAGTTCCTATTAGGATGAAAAATGGAGATATCTGGTTATGTGTGGACTTTAGAGATTTAAACTGAGATTTGTTAAAGGACCATTATCCCCTTCCATCTATGGAGAAAATACTTCAAATGGTAGCAGGGGCTCAAAGGTTTTCTTTTCTTGATGGATATTCAGGTTATAACCAGATTTTGGTTAAAGAGTTTGATTATTTCAAGACAACTTTCACTACCAAGCAGGGTACATACGCCTACAACAAAATGTCATTCAGATTATCTAATGTCGGAGCCACTTTCCAACAAACTATGGACATGGCCTTTAAGGTATTGATCAATGACATTATATTAGTATATCTTTACAATATAACTGTGTACTCCAAGCATACAAAATATCACATTGCCCATCTAAGGAAGGTTTTCAAGATATGTAGAGAGTTTGTGGTTTTACTCAATCCTAAGAAATGCATTTTTGTGGTGCATGAGGGAAAGTTGTTGGGCATGTTGTTTTAGTGGAAGGACTTTCCATTGACCTAGCTAAGATTCTTTCAATTTTGGTCCTATCTCTCCCAAGTCACAAGAAGGGTCTCCAGATTTTTTTGGGAATCATAAATTTCATGTGGAGATTCATCCCTTAGTTTGCATCCTTGGCTAAACCATTAACAACTATGCTGAAGAAGAATCTTATTTTTTATTGGATGAAGGAGGGAAAAGAGAGCTTTGAAGCCATTAAGACGAAAATTTCTCAAGCCCCTACATTGGTAAATCCTAGTTTTAATAAATATTTTATTCTTTATGTCTTTGCAGGTTAGGAAATAATTTTTGGGATTCTCACTCAGAAAAATAATGATCTGATGAAAAAACCCATGGCTTTCTTCAACCAAACTCTAAGAGATTATGAACTTAAATATTCATTTGTTGAGAAGAAAGTTTTTTCTATCATCTAGGCTTTAAAAAAGTTTAGGCACATGTTGTCCAACAATAGAATTCATTTGATAGTGTCTCATCTAGGTGTTAAATATTTTTTCGTGAATAAAGATATAAACAAGAAACATGTCAGGTGGATTACAAAAGTTATGGAGTATGATGTGCACATCAAGGTTACCAAGCTAGTCAGAGGGAAAGGTTTTTGTCAACATCTTGCTACATATTTGGAATTAAAAAAGGAGGAATACGTGATGTTTTTGAATAATGAAATAGAATATGATCAAGTTGATTGGTTATCAAGGATGAAGACCTTCCTTCTCTCAGGAACATATCTTGTTGATTTGGATAGGACTCAAAGACAAAGATTTTTTCTTTAATCTATTCCTTATGTTTTAATAGATGGTGTTCTCTTCCACAAGGATTTGAATGGTGTCCTCCTTTGGTGTATAGCTCCAGGGAAAGTAAATAAGATAGTAGAAGAGTTTCACAATGGTTTTTCAAGAGCACATTAATCTGCATGAACAACTGCTGAAAAAATCATGAGGGTTGGCTCCTATTGGCTGGATGTTTTCAAAGATGCCCATCTCCGGGTAACCAAGTGCAAGGAATGTTCCTTTTTCATTGGAAATTAGAAGCTAGCAGCCCTTCCCCTTCATCCAATTCAATTTGATTAACCCTTTGTTCAATGGGGGTTAGATTTCATTGGAATGATTAATCCTCCATCCAGTGATGGACATAAGTGGGTCCTTACTGCAACAGATTACTTTACTTGATGGATAGAAGTCGTGGCATTGAAGGAAGGTAAGGAAAATGCCATTTTTGATTTCTTAGAAGGTATAATGATGAGGTTTGGTGTTCCATTTATAGTTATTTCAGACAACAAAATGGGATTTTTGGGTCTGAAGCATAGTGAATGGGCCGTTAAGAATGGAGTTTATCTCAAGACTTCATCTAATTACTATCTGCAAGGAAATAGATTGGCTAAAGATAGAAATAATAACCTCATACGAATTATCAAATGCATGATGGAAACCGATAAAATGACTTGGCACACACAGCTTAAAACTACTTTGTGGGAAGATCAGATCACACCTAAGAGGGCCATCGAAAATTATCCTTTCATGCTTGTGTATGGTAGAGAAGCAAACCTTCCGTTATCCTTGGAATTTCCTTCTTTAGAGTTGGTAAATCAATTAGAGGTTATGTAAAGTGATTCTATGATAATCAGGTTTTCCAAGCTGATGGAGTTGGAGGAAGTTAGGAACAAAACAATGAAAATTTTGGAGAAACATCAGGCTCAGACTAAAAAAATTGATAGGAAGGCATCCAACAAAAAATTTCAGGAGGGAGATTTAGTTCTCAAATGGGATTCTGATAGGGCCAAGCCAGGGATGTATGCCAAGTTTGATGCTCTCTAGAGTGGACCATATGTTATTACAAGTTGCAGGAGGAAAATTCATTTTGCTTATCTAGGCTTAATGGAGAATAACCGCCCATTCTATGCTCCAAAAGCAGTGTGTATGATGGCACTATATTCTCAGATCCTGTTGTTTTGTCTTCACAAGAGTTAACAATGGAGGAGAACAAATCAGATTTAAAGGGATTTGATGAAGAAGATATCATAGAAATATTCTTGCTTTCTTTCAGTAATGAAATTTTATATTTGTTTTCTCCTTCATTTTTTATTGATTCTGATTTTGTTGATAAGATTTCCATGGAGGAGAAAATATCAGAAGGGGCTTCTTCCTAGATCAATTTGCATGAGGAAGAAAGGCATGAATTTGATATTTCATACTTTATTCCTTAGAATGAGGAATAAGATGATGACATCATTACCAAATCAGTCATCATGGAAGAGGCAAATTTATTTTTTATATCATAACAAGGTTTGAATAATCTTGCAAGCATCTCTAATGAAGAAGAAACTATGTCTACTAGCGTAATTTTTGGAGTTTAATTCAAAGAAGATGGGATAACTTCAAGGAGAAATCCATTGGTTCCAATTTTTTCTTGTCCAATCAGATAATTGGCATATTTGGAATAAAATTCATAGTTTCCACTAGTCATGTTCATTTCAGATCATGAGGATGAGATACAACATACCAAAGATCAGCTCCAACATGTCTAATCAGATGTAGAACAACTTAAGGAGCTATATGCCATTTTTGTAGTTGATACTTTGAAGAATCAGGAAGTGTGGATCATGTTTGCACTTCCACCATGTTATCTTGTTGCCAAATCAAACACATGGCAACATTTTTTTAGAAAAGGAAGCTACTTTTTCTTGTCAATTGCAAGATTTGTTTGGGTTCCCTTTGCTTATGGTTAGATTAGATTAGGTAGGTTTGTTTTCAACAGAATAAGTGTTTGTGCACACTCTGCATGTTTCCACTTGGAATATTAATGATATTTCCCTTTGTATATATATTTTGTGTTGTTTTTTGCTCTTCCACAATCCATTTTAGTAGACAATATTTAGGGAAATCATTTCTTTTAAGACAGTTACAAGTGCACTCCAAAACAAAAAGTGTTCTAAAAATCTGCAATGTTTCATACTTGCCAAGAAATTAGTTCAGTCTAGTCCTTCATACTTGGAAAAAAATCAGATTTGGGACACTGTTAGATGTTCATTATTCATCCCAAAAAATGGGTTCCAAATAAAAGAGATGAAATTTCAAATTCAAAATAATTTTCCATTCACATAAAACATTTTTCAAAAGGTTTTTATGATGTGATTGGTCAATTCAAGAAACAAATCAGCTTCAAGTTCAAGGAGTGCTTCAAGTAGCTCAGGGGTTTTATTCAAATTTTATATCATAGTTCATGTTATCAGGCTGACTCCATGCCCAATAGATGCTTCAAGGCCACTTATCAACTAATCTAGTAGGCAGATGTCCCCGTGAGGCGCCAAATTGTTATCCAGTTTTACCCCCTGGAAAAAATGGACAACTTGAAAAAAATGAACTTGAGTGGTTTGTTAACCTTACAAGTTACCCCCTCTGGGAGAGCCATAAAATATTTTTGTAATTTCTTTTCCCTTCCATTCTAAAATTTTAATTTTGAAATTTTTTTCTTATCATGCGAAAATCTGATTTCGGGTTTCAGGTTTCTACTTATGTTTTTTGCTTGCAGAATTCAAAGGGTGTCCCAAATTACGAAGTCTAAAATTCAGACTTCTCAAGTTTTTGAATTCATATTTTTTGTTACCTTTTTCACAAAACACTTTGGAAATTTCCAAAATCTGAAAACCCGAAGTTTCAAAATTTTGGAACTTTAGAATTTCAGGTTTTAGTGATTTTGTGGGTCTTTTCGGGAGGTTGAGAAGAAAAGTTTGGAAAATCTGAAGTTCTAAAATTTCAAAACTTTGGGATTTCAGGTTTTCAGGTGTCAAGGGTATGATTTCAAAATGAAAATGGTTAGCGGAGAAATTTTGGACTCCGACTTCTGAAACATTAAATTCTCAACAACCTTACACATGTCGGCACTTGGGCATTAATTTTTGGTTTACCTATAAATACTTCTATTTTTACCTATCATTTTCACCTGGTAAATGTACTCTAACACACTAAATTTTACTGAAATCTTCTTCGTGCTTCCCAAGGCATATTTTCAAGGTAATATTTTTATGTTTTCTTCATTTTTGGTTAAATTTTGGTTTGATTTTGGAGTTTGGGGTGTTGTTTTTTGCCTTTTATTTTTTTATGGCCTCATTTTCCTCATTATCTCTCGGATCTTATTTTAGTCCCAAATATGGCTTCTATGACTGTGTTCCACTCGTTCTTAAGTATCTTTGGATTGAGTAAAATTATTTGTTCTCATAATTAAAAGTTTCATAACTTGCAGGCATCAGAGTTTACCATATCTCAGAGCCTAAGAGAACGCCAAAATATTTCAGAGTTCAAACTTGGTATCTTTTCAGTGCCTTGTAGCTTTCAAATTTTGGAGTCTTTTCTTTTCAGACTATATGGCTTTCAGGAAGTTGTGTCCTTTTAGACTTTGGAGATATTTCATTTTGGAGTTCAGGGTTGTGCAGGTTTTAGAGGTTTTCATTTTCAGTGTTCATAATTCTATTACTTCATAATTTTTGTTTTCACGTTTTAGAGATTTTAGCTTTTGGAATGTAACATCCCCATTTTAAAACACCAGAACAAGGGAAATTTTTTTTTTTTTTTTATATATAACGTTCTCTGTTATGAATTATAAAATTCAAACACACGTTCAAGATTTAATAATTGTTCTCTGCCCAAACCACACAGTTTGGATTATACAATTTCTTTTTAAAACGAATGTTCCCTGTTCACATAATTACAATATGGAACACACATCAATGCCATTCAATCTCAATAACAGATTCTATATGCTGCTGTAAATGACTCGATGAACTGCCGATCCTCCATTTCATGGCTCGAGTGTTCAACGATCCTTCATTTCATGACTCTGGCATACAACCGATCCTCATATCATGACTCGGCAACAACGTCTTTCATA